>SMGT01003597.1:155489-189294 GCA_004794575.1 Lanistes nyassanus | reverse complement strand
AAATCATAACACACGCTGCCTGCTTTGCAACAAAGAACTGATTTATGCCAAACGCAGTGGACCACATGGGATCCAAGAGGCATGTAGATGCAACCAAAACATCCAGTAGTGTTAAAACCTGTAAAAGCATACACCAGTCCAAAGAAGGAGAAGAATCTAGAATTTCCAAAAAAAAAATAAGCCCCTGATACATAGGGTTCGGTCAAACTTTTTAAAAAAATCACCATTCCTGATATTTCGCTTTCCATTTTGCGCCGAGTACAATAGGTATACACACCTACTTATCATTTACTCCATGGCTGGAAAACACAAGTTTATGTTTTACTTTTCCAATTTTGAAAAATAAACCCACTCTGCAGATAAACTGATTCTTCACAAAGGTTAAGAACCAAAACCTGTATTAGTCAAATAGTGGCATATTTTAATAAATTTTGTCTTTTTGCTTGTATTTTTAAGCTCTTTATATTCAAGTGAATATGACTTCTTTTTAGTTTGTGTATGTAAGACCGCTTGTACTAACGTATTACAACATAATTTGCTATTTGTTTGCGGTAGGGAAAATTAGCTATAGGGTTGGGAAAAGGTTGGGAATTTTTTGAAGATAAGTAAGTGGGAACCCTGGACAGAGCTTGGTACCAGGATCCCACAGATGGTAGTTAACCCAGTCTTGCTTATCAAATGTTGCAGGATGATACAAAAGAAATTCTTTTCCTTTTGCTTTTCCCCCTTTGCTTTTAACTTTCTTTTCTCTTTTTCAAGTTTGAATCTTCATATGCTTAAGCTCCTCTGTTCTGCCGCATGAAGGTTTTGATGGAAAATTAAGTGGATGATAATTTTCTTTTAGTGATGTAGAAGCATTCTGTCCCACACAGGGGAGAGCCCAAGACATGGTACGGGTGTCCTGGGTCAGCGGCTGACCAGTTTGAGGAGGTCATGCGGGAGGCCGCACCGGAACTGTTTGAACAGGCCCCTGACCTCTTGCACCAACTCACCACCATTATGAACCCTGACCTTCTCATGGCCAAGAATGTCCCGGTGAGCTCGCATCGTTTCGCCACTTGTTGCACACTGCTGTTATCTCCCCTGTGTTCTGTGTAGCGGAAAGGCTGCAATGGATGACCGCCTTCTTTGTGTGGTCGTGCATGTGGGTGCACGTGTGGATGAGGGAGGCGGGAAGTGTGCACATTATTATGAGAAGCCTGCTGGTTATCAAATGCCTCAAGCAGGAGGCTTGTGTTGAAAAGTATGTCTGGGGGTGTTTCAGATCTTCCGCACTGACCAACATGCAGGCCAGTTTGTGGTGACCTTCCCTCGAGCATACCATGCAGGCTTTAACACTGGCTACAACTTTGCTGAAGCCGTAAACTTTTGTCCGTCTGACTGGGTGGGTTCATCATCTGTTCGCAGTCTTTGCCTTCTGAGCATATTGTCTGATGTGTCAATCATGGAGGATAATGGTATGCTGTGCGAGCGTATTTTATTATTTATTAAACACAGGGATAAAAATATATGTGAATCCCAAAGAGGGCTGATTCTTCCTGCATATGATTATGAAGATGTCTGTGGTGTGTTCGTGACAGCTGCCACTGGGCCGTCAGTGCATCGAACACTACCGTATGCTGCACCGCCAGTGCGTCTTTTCTCATGAAGAGCTCATCTGCAAAATGGCTGCTGATCCTGACAGTCTGGAACTGGGTCTTGCTGCTGCAACTCATTTTGATATGCTGCACATTGTCGAAACAGAAAAGAAGCTGCGCAAAAAGCTTCTTGATCGGGTGAGCAGAGAATAGTTAGGGCATACAAATCTTGTAATGTGAGAGAAGTACATGAAACGTGAAAGCTTTCTTAAAAGTGTCCTTTGCATTTGATTAGTGTAGATTTTATTGTGAACTTAAATGTTGATGTTTTCTGTATTAGCTTGTCTGGAGGAGCATTGTTGGAATTTAATTTACAGATTCTTTTGCAGCATTGTGGAAATCATGTTCTTCATAAATTGTTCATTTTGTGCAGGGGACTGTTGATGCTGAGAGAGAGGCCTTTGAATTACTTCCTGATGATGAACGTCAGTGCGATGTCTGTAAGACCACCTGCTTCTTATCATCAGTTACCTGCCCCTGTTCACCCAGTAAGTTGAAGTGTAACAGCATGAGTCTAATACGTTTATGAAAGGCTATGGCTAATAGCATTTGTTTTGCATCCAATAACTGCAGAAGCACTTGATTCACAGTTATAGTTTTATTGTTGTTGCTTTTGTGTGTGTTTGTTTTTGAGTGACTGAATGTGTGAATGAGGGACTAAAGGAAATGAGAGATATTCTGGAATCCCGCCGACTTCCACCACCTTGTTTGCCCTGCTGGCACAAATAGGCATGGAATAAAGAATGACAGAGAGAAAGCAGTAAACAGTAACCAGTCTGTACTTGGTCTTTACAGATCGCTTGGTGTGCCTGCACCATGTTGACAACCTGTGTAACTGCCCCGCGAGTCGCCACTGCTTGCGCTATCGCTACACGCTAGATGAGCTGCCGGCAATGCTTCATCGCCTCAAGACAAGGGCAGAGTCATTTGACAACTGGAACTCAAAAGTCAGCGCTGCTATGGAGGCTTCCGGTGAAGATAAGCTGGGTGAGGTTTTGATGGTTGTTAAAGTAATGGGTTATTCTGGCTTGCCTGCTTCTCTTTCTTCTGTCAAGCAGTTGTGTTTAGCCCAGAAGGCTCTAGCGATTATGTTTGACACTTCTGTTTGTGTTTCTGTTATGAGGCAGGGGTTTGCTAATTTTTGCAATTCGGGGTTGGTCATGGACACATTTATGTGCAACAGCTCCTTCACGTCCAAATTATTTCTGCATCTGAGTCTATAAATTACACCGATCAGTTGTCATAGAACTGAGATTCGATCAGTTGTCATAGAACTGAGATTCGATCAGTTGTCATAGAACTGAGATTCGATCAGTTGTCATAGAACTGAGATTCGATCAGTTGTCATAGAACTGAGATTAGTCAAAGATGTTTTCTGCATGGGCCCTTCCAGACATGTTGAAATATATTTCTCTTATTTTTAACCTGCAGACCTCAGTGATTTTAAAGAACTTTTGCAAGAGGCAGAAGAGAAAAAGTTTCCCGATTCTGACCTGAAAAACACGCTGGCAACAGCTATCAGTGAAGCAGAGAAGTGTGCCAGCGTTGCTAATCAGCTGGTTTGCAAGAAAGTAAGAACCAGGTGAGTGTACATTCTGTGTGTTTGCATGTTGCCTGAGAGCCCTGGGTGTGTGGACATGCGCATGCATGCAACGTCAGCTAAGAGGAAGTGAGAAGAGGGAGAGGACCTCTAGACCATTCATAGACTTGTGTCTACTTCTCGCGGAAATGTTGACTTGTGGATGAAATGACTCCTTTTGTGACTTGTTTATTTCCTTTAATTGTGAGCAGCGAGTGGTCAGTGCAAAACGTTGGCATCAGCATGCATTGTACATATTTGTATGTCAACATGGGGTGGCTATAAGAAATCTGTGAAGTTGTTTAAAGGGCTTGCTGCTAATCTGTAAACTAACGAATTGCCCTCAGGAATCGTCAGTCACTGGAGGGAAAGTACGTTGCCAAGCTGACACTGGATGAGCTGAACTGTTTCTATGAGCAAGTCATGGCTCTGCCTTGCTCGATCCGCGAGGCTGCCCTGATCAAGGTGGAGAGAAATGTTACCTGTTTGTTTAGATTTTAGTTACTGTGGGGTTGCTTGGAATGGGTCCTCCTCCACACCATCGCTTCTTCATTCGTTTTCTTGTCGCTCCTTGCCCTTATTGGGTGCAACATAAGCTGTAGTGATGTGGACTAGAGAGGCTGATCTTTGTGTCCAGTTTTTGTTCCCTCCAGCCTTGTAAATTAAACAAGCTGTCTCATACGGCAAATAAACTCCACAGGAACTCCTGGACAAGGTGGTGGCGTTCCAGGAGGAGGCCCAGGAAGCGCTCGGGGCAGAAGTGCCTGACTCCAGGCAGCTTGAGAAACTCATTGACATCGGCATTACACTGGATGTGGACCTTCCAGAAATCCCTCGACTCAAGCAGGTAAGATTGGAAAGTTTCTTTTTCCTTCTTGCTGCTTGTTGTGGCACGAAAAGCGCAAGGACAGGCAGACATTCCAATGTCTCATCAGTGAAAACCTGGAAAAAAATTTCTTTAAAAATAAAATTAAAAAAATGTTAAATGTGAGGACTTGGTTGTCCCTACAGTATGTCTTTTGCTGTCTGTGAGCTTATAGCAAGGGATGGGAGGGACTTAACCCACAACTGCTGAATGTGCTTTTGCCAGATTAATTGGTAAGAAACTAGACTAGGGAGTTGAGGGGAGGAGGGGAGCTTGGGAGACTCAAACTGGAACAGTTGGCATCACTGCTTGAAGTCGTCAGCATGTCAATTATTACTCTGATGCAGGTCCTTCAGCAAGCTCGCTGGCTCGATGAAATGTATTCTACACTGAAAGATCCACAGTCAGTGACACTAGATGTGATGAGGAAGCTAATTGAGTCTGGTGTGGGGCTGGCGCCACATCCGGCACTGGAAACAGCCATGGCTCACCTTCAGGAGCTGCTGACTGTGTCTGAACGGTGGGAGGAGAAGGCACGCATCTGTTTGCAAGCCAGGTGAGAACAGCTTACTCTCTGAGGGGCTAAAGATATCTGTTCGTCAGGTGAGGGCAGCGCATCCATTCAAGGGCCAAAGGCATCTGTTGGACTGTCATGAAATGAGAATGTAGCTTAACAGTTTCGTTAGCCAGCTGCATGTCGTCTTCATGAATTATCTACACCGGACAAATGCAGTTCATGCTAATGAAGAAAGTGCATTGTTGAAGCTGTTAAACACTTTTTATCTGGTGATACTTTCAAAAGAAGGGTGTGAAGAGATTTGAAAGCACAGTATACAGGGAGAATCTGCTGATGAGACATAGATTTCTTTTACAGAATTAGGATACAATATTTACCTTTATGCATTTCACCTTTTACCAGTGAGGCTCGTCGCACTGAATGTGCTAGTCTGTTGGTGATGTTATATGTTGAAATGATAAATGATTGCTGTTTGGTTCAAACAGTGAAAACCAGACCCTTGATTATTTTGTTTGTAGACTTACCGCTCAGGATTGTAGTCATGTGAATGTTTGAGAAGGTGATGGCATACTGTGAAAATTTGGTGTTTGTGTTTTCTGCTAGACCTAGACACCTGAAGAGCACATTAGAGGCCATAATAAGTGAAACACGTAACATCCCAGCATTCCTTCCCAATGTCTCTGCCCTTGGCGAAGCTGTGCGCAAGGCCAATGAATGGACCAGCAAGGTTGAAAGTATACAGGTAAGCACGACTTTCTTTGTTCACTTTGATTTTGTATTGTTTACCTGTTCACTTTGCCTTTTGGAAAATGATCTGTCTCTTAATGCTTAGAGTTTGAGGCCAGCATGTTTGGTCATTTATTTAGCATCTCTGCATAGTAAGATGCTCATAAGAAATGGTGGGGGAGTGGGCATTACAACTAATCTTACGATGAGAAGTACAAATAACAAACACTCATGCAGCCCATCATGAGCATCTAGGGTTGATTATTCTTAAGGACATTTGTGTATCTGGAAGACAGAATAACTTTTGTTTGAGCGCTTGAAAATGATTTATCAAAGGCTGAAGTTATGTTTGAATGACAATATTAATTTAATAAAGGAAACTTGGGTTTTGTTTCGGAACTTGCACAGATGAAAATTATGAAGTAAGGTTTGTAGTATTCATCAGTGCTGCAATCACAGTTTGTTACTGGTAGCTGTCAGAAATGATTGAGGTGGGGTTTGTGGGTTTTATGGAGAGGTGGTCAGTTTAAAAGGAGACAAATCTGTGAAGTCGTTTATAACCTCCCTTTAATTGCCTTGTAGTGTATTTCCAGTGTCAGGTATACGAGTCAGATAGGTGCAGACTGGACAGTGCCTAATGTTATTTGCAGACCAGTGACTCGTATCCATACTTGGAGGTGCTTGAAGGACTTGTAAATAAGGGGCGCCCTATCCCGGTGCGGTTAGATCAGCTGCCTCAGGTGGAATCACAGGTGGCTGCAGCCAAATCATGGCGTGAACGGACTGCACGCACATTTTTGAAGAAGAACTCAACATACACTCTTTTAGAGGTTAGTGATTTATTTGTGTGTCTGAAAGAGACGAGGCTTCAGAGTTGCACAAAAGACTACGTTGCAATGTTTGAGCCAGGTGTCTTTACAGGTATTTGGATTTGAGAGCAGTGGGAATTGAGGGAAAGCAACCAGAGATTGTTCTTCATTATTACATACACTATAAATGTGTTGCAGTAGCTAGTGTTTTCTTGTTGAGAGAATGGGAGAACAGATAAAAGAAATTCTGCATTGATGTCGGAGTCCTTAAACTGATTGCTAAAGAAATTATACATTGCAGGTTTTGTCTCCAAGGTTAGACATTGGAGTATATAATTCTGGCAAAAATAGAAAAAAGAAAACCAAGGAACTTGAAAAGTCCAACCATGATGTGGACGGCAGTCAGCCAGAAGTCAAATCTGAAGACAACTATGACCCTGCTACCATTGTGAGTGCATTAACAAAAATTCTTTACCATATCAGCTTGTTTTGGCCATTTAGCCGTTGCAGGGTCTCTTCTCACCATATTTTGTGGAGCCTCATAGTTCAGTGGGGAAACCTTCTTCTGTCTGCAGGTGGCTTCTTTCAAGCTGTCTGAGGTGCGAGAAGTGGACCTGATGCGTGATTTGCGTGCCAGGAACATGGAAAAATCCAATGGAGGGGATGGGGATGCACGTTTCTGTGTGTGTCGCAAGGGTGCCTTTGGTTTTATGTTGCAGTGTGAGCTGTGCAAAGACTGGTTCCATGGTAAGCTGCTGGGTCAAATTCTTGGGTTTTTGGTACTCACTGCTGTGGCCTTTTGTGATCAGACATTTTGCAGACTTTTCATGGGTAATTTTACTGAGGCCTTTAGCAGAATTATCCAGGTTTTATCAACCGTTTCTTTTAAAAGCAAAAAATGCACTTACGGAATTGGTTCCTATCATCCTTGTGACATCTTTCTTTGTCGTCATGATGATGAATTAGCAATGTTTGTGCAGGTACTTGTGTTCCGCTGCCAAAGTCAGCTGGCATGAAGGCCAAACCGGGTCAGCCAGCTGTGCTTCAGACCAGTCGAGAGATGAAGTTCTTGTGTCCTGTGTGCTTGCGGTCTCGTCGACCTCGACTGGAGACCATTCTGTCATTGTTAGTGTCACTGCAGAAGTTGCCAGTGCGACTGGCAGAAGGAGAGGCTCTGCAATGCCTGACAGAGCGTGCCATGGCTTGGCAGGACAGGGCTCGCCAGATGCTGACGACACCTGAGTTGGCAGCTGCGCTGGCCACACTGTCTGTCCTGACGCAGCGCAGACAAGAACAGGTTGGTGCCTTTGAGAGCAGCTTTGTTTTGAAGCAGCTAGTTTCTTGCCCTTAACTGATTTGGGTTTTTTTCCTTATTCTTTTCATGTGCAGCCTGTTGAGAGGGTTGTGGGTTTAGGCACCACGCCTAGTACGCAGACTTTCTTGGTATCTGTTTACACAGTATGGCTGGTGGCTGGAGTTTGCTTCTGGATGTTTCAGTTTCTTTGCCTTTTGTGTTTCCCACACCTTTCGTCATCACACTGTCATGTTCTACCCATCAGCCGTGGTTGCTGACTTACTGTTAAACAATAAACAGTTGGGTTTTTTCCCCTTTATGTCATTTGATTTGAATTCCTTCTTGATTTGTGCTTGATAGGTGGCTCGGGAAAAAACCCAGAAAATTATAAGTGCAGAACTGCGCAAAGCTGCATCTAACCCAGAACTTCAGGGCCACCTAGCGTCAGTCACACAGTCTGCTTTTGGCAGACAGCTGGACGCTAGTGTTGCAAACACAAAGGACAGTGGCTCTCCCAGCTCTGAAGAACTGGCGTCATCACCTGCAGGGCCAGGCGTTGATTCTACATCACCCCGGGGTACTGGGGATTCAATGGCCGATGACATAGGGGCTGAAGTCGACATCCCTGTTGTTACTTCCCTTGGGATGTCTTCAGAGCATGCCTACTCATCTGTGTCGAAAACCAGCACCAGTGAGTACTATGGGATACCAAGGGGCTGTAGGGACTTTGGAGTGAGAAAGTAGAGATGGAAATGGACTTAAAGTGTGTAGTGTAACTGAAGCTTCTAGCAACAGCTCAGACACATTTTGAATACAGAGTTTTTTTGTTTTTTTTTACATGTTCTCTTTTCTGTTTTGATAAAAAAAATCTTCTGTCATCTCTTAAAGTTACATTCTGATATTGAAGTGTTAAACTTGAGGGTGGAGTGGGTTCAGATTTGTTGCATGCATATGCGTCTGCCCTGTAAAATTTCACTTTCTGAGGGAGTGAGACTTCTTGTAGATGGGTCCCCGAGGAAGCATCCCCGCAAGACACCGCTGGTGCCTCGACAGTCTGAGTGGCCAGTCTTGGAGATATCTGAGACTGTGCGTGCCCAGCTGGAGGAGCTGATGATGGAGGGCGATCTGCTGGAAGTAACGCTGGATGAAACGCAGCATATATGGCGTCTGCTGCAGGCCTGTCATCCCCATGCTGACCCACGCTTCTTGGATTTTCAGGTATGCGGCTTGAGAGGGTCATTGTGATTACTTCAGAGTGAGAGTGTGCACGTGGGCGCATGTGCATGCTGTGTTCGTAGACGTGGGTGTGTGTGCCAGCGATAGTTTTAGCTGCAAGATCAGGAGTGAAGTGTTGCTCTCATGCAAAATTGTGGGACTTTACAGGATACAGAAAACCAAGTGGGTAGCGGTATGAAAGAGCGGCCAGAGAAGAAGGTTCTAAAGGTGAAGCGCCGTAAAGACAAAGAACAGCTGAAAAGTAAAAACAAGTTGAAAGGTCTGAAGGAGAAAAAGCTGAAGCGAAAGAAGCCCATGGGCGAAGGCAGCATCTTGAACAACGGCGTGAACGGAACAAACGTCGGTGACAGAAACACAGAAGCTGGCCAGGAGCCGGCGCCAGTGAAAAAGATCAAGCTGGAGGAAGGCTTCAGAGAAAAAACCCTGAAGAAAATTAAGGCCAAGCGGAAGGACAAAGTCCGACTGAAGCTGAGTAGCAAAGTGGGGGACAAAGTGGAGAACTTGAATGGTGAGTGGCATCATGGGCTGTGCAGGCACTGACCAGTCACTTGCGTGTGTTGAGTGAGCGTGCGTCATGGATACCCCTGCTTCTGTACACAAACACCCCCCGACCCCCACTTCCACAGTTGAATGTAATTTGTGATATGCCAGCAAAATGTGCAGATTACTTGAAGTTAGTTTGCAGCGAGCGTTTTCCAGTAGATTAAGATGAAGTGGGGGATGTTTTAATTTAGATTAAGATGAAACTGGGAAAGTTTTAATTTCCATTTTCTTGTCACAGTACTGTACCATGACCCAGAGTGCTAAATTCTCAAGTTAGCGAACCCAAACCACACTTTCCAAACAAAATTTTGAAAATAAAACCTGGCAAGGCCCCTTCCGTGCATGCACACTCCTACGTGTCACCCGATGCGATCTACTCAATGGCCAGTTCAAGCTGGATTGCATGGGGTGATGCACAGGAGTGCGCATGCGCGGAAGGGGTGCCTTACCAGGGTTTGTATACAAAATTGTTAATAAAGAACAAATGAGGACAGAGCGCTTAAATTATCGTAAGATAACTCCAACAAAGGTACTGGCAGGGCTATACATAGCCGTATGCAGACGCATGTGACCAAGGGAGCTTATCGTGCCCAAACATGTAGCAAAGAGAGGGCCGAAAGAAAGGAACTTGGCAGATTCTCAAAAAAGATCTGCCGCCCCTTTCTTTATAACGGTGCTAGTCTTCACACAGCTAGCCCCCGGTGCACAATGTGTGCATACAGAGAATCGTATGCATCTGCATACGGCTATGTAAAGCGCTGCCAGTACCTTTGTTGGAGTTACAAAATTGTTGTTTGGAAAGTGTGGTTAGGGTTCGCTAACTTTAGAATTTAGCACTCTGGGTCATGGTACAGTATTGCTAATGAAACTCAAATTAAGAAATTTGTGTTTTCCAGCAGTTAAAACCAGTGAAGACAGTGTGCCACAGAAGATTTTGATGGGGGAAAAGCTGAAGAAGAAGAAAAAATTCCTCAAAGTAAAGACAGAAGCTGTGGAGAACAAAGAAACTGAGAAAAAGAAGAAAATTGTGAATAAAATGAGGCCAGACATAAAGGTGAAAGTTAAGAAGGAGAAGAAAACTAAAGGTGGCGACAAGGGCTCTGATAATGATGATGATAATGATGAGGACTGCTCAGCCACCAAATGCTTGAGGCCAGTGGGTGAGTAATGAAGACCGTTGCAGTCTTTCACTGTTAGCAGTTGCCCCGCATTTTGAGATTCACCATAAACACAAGCTGTGTTTACCAGGTTTTAGTTGTATTGAAGCACTGCAGCTTAAACTTTTCAGTCCTGGGGGGTGGGGTGGGGTGGGGGGTGATGCTGCAAAAGATTGTAGTTTCACATCAGAAAATGACAAGTTAAAGGGTAGGCTGCATAGCAGCCAGTCAGAATGAGGTTAATTTTGAAATGATACGCAGTGAAGATAGAATCTGATGAACTGGATTTGTAGAGTGCTACTTGCTTTTTCTTTAAGAATGCTGGAGTAGCTGGTGGGGAGAGTGTTGCGAGATAAATAGGAGATAGGTGTACTGTAGCCTGCCTACATCTCCATGAGTGGAAGTCCCTGTTACATGACACAGTCAGCATCTCAGTTATGCTACACATTTGACATCCCCATTACAGTCGACATCCCTGTTACACCACAGGGTTGACATCCATGTTACATGACACGGTTGACATCCCTGTAATGCCACAGGGCTGACATCAGTGTTACGTGACACAGCTGACATCAGTGTTACGTGACACAGCTGATACCCCTGTTACACCACAGGGTTGGCATCCTTGTTATGTCACAAGGTTGTGTTACATGACACGGTCGACATCCCTGTTATACCACAGGGTTGACATCCCTGTTACACCACTCAGTCGACACCCTTGTTACGCCACACCATTGACATCCCTGTTCTGTGACGAAGCTGACAGAGCTTACTAACTATACTTGTACATTCGTTCAACTTCCTTCTTTTGAGAACAAGAAGACAGCAGTGAGTGTGCTATCATGTAGATACTGACTGATAGATTGAGATAACATGCATAATATTATGAGAACAAGATGGCTGTGTGACAAGAAGACTGAAGTTTACAAGGATACATATTATAAGAAGACTGCCATTCCACTAGGCTGCTTGTGCATCTGTTTACAGGAGAAGAAGTAAACTGGGTGCAGTGCGATGGATGTGAACTTTGGTTCCACTTGCTGTGTGTGGGGCTGGGCAAGGATCAGGTGACAGAAGAGGAAGACTATGTGTGCAAAGCATGCAGTCGCAACCCCGACAAGTCCCCAGACGTCTCTCCAGGAGCCAGTGTTCTAGAGATCAAGCAGGAGCCGTGTAGTGGTCCTGACGTGCCTGCAGCAGCCCTCAAAGCAGCCTCCGTTCTGGATGCCAGCAGCATCAACAGTGACCTCGAGGCCCTCAGTGCAGCCAAGCCCAGCGCAGACACACGGAATAATGAGAGTGGTCTTCCTTCAGGCCCCGCTGATCAGGGCCGGCAGAGCAACGAGGACCTTGCTGGGGAGGAGGGTGAAGAAGGAGGTGAGAGCGAAGAGGTCGTCTTGGTTGAGGAAGAAGAGGAGGAGATGGAGGAGGATGCTGTGCAGGGGGGTTCAGAAGGCGAGGTGGAGGAAGCCCATATGGAGGAACCTGCCGAAGAGAGTGCAGTGGTTTTGGTCAAAACAGACAGGGGTGATTGTGCTGCTGTGCAGACTTCCAAGCTCTGTGCTCAGCAGGCTGTCATTGCCGAGCCCGCCATCCTCCCCAGCAGCGCACCAGCCGCGGATGAGGGCCGTAGCTCTGGCCCAGACCTGCAGCAGCTAGCAGATGTGATAGCGTCTTGAGTGACTTACGTGTTTGTGTGTGTGAGTGTGAGTGTGTGTGTGCACGCGCGCGTGCGCATGATGCCATAGTCCCCTTTCCAGTCATACTTTTATTCCCTTCCCCCCCTGCCGTCCCGCTTTTCGTCATGGCTTGGCCTTCACTTGTTCTAGTCTCATCTCTTTTGCTATGTTCGTCGTCGCTGGAACATCATCCCAGCTTCCATAGGAAGCCCTGACTGTCCCTAACATTCATCAGCATCTGGGGTCTGCAAGGCTACAGAACAATTACCAAAAAAAAAAAGTGGCAGATACGCTGCTCAAAAACGTGTGTTGATTCCCCCATTTCCCTTGCCTGGGCTGTGAGGCACACCTGCAGATGAATACATAGTCTGTCTTTGTGTGTGTGAGTGGGAGGGTGTGCATGCATGTGTACGTGTATATTCTGTAATTTCTGGAACCTCCTTGCTTTCGTGTGAGGTGGCTTGTAGGTGAGTTGTACAGTTGTACATTTTCTTTAAGTGCATGTGTAACTTTTTCTCTAAGGGGCTTTTCAACATCATGGTATGGCCTCGTGCATTATGTTACCAGAAAATTGAGAGAAGATTGTTGTTGGCCTACTGTCCAGAGCCCTATTCTGTTTAGCTCATGCTATTGGAAAGAAGTGAAAGATTTTATTGTCAGGTGAGTGGTCCGACTTCGAGACATTGTGATGATTCTGGTGACATCCAGGAGAAGTGTTCCACGTTCACCATATTAGGTACCCAAGAACTGAAAAAGGGAATCTACTCTGTGTTGAGAAAGTACCAGTGAGCAGGTCTTCCTAAGCCCTGTAATATTATGAAGTGTTGATTATTGATAGAGTTTCTTCTTCAGAGTTTGCTTTTGTTGTTAGTGATTCAAGGAAGGCAAGTTGGGACAAAAACTTCAGGTCGAGCTTAATTACAAGACGATACTCAAACTTATGATTTATTGATAAGGAAGGGTTTTTTTTTCACAAAGCAGTTGAATTTTGTTGGTGCAATCCTGCACCGGATTTGGGGAGCATTGTCCTGTTATTTAGCTCAGCCTTTAGGCTTGTTTTGCAGTCAGAGGTAAAGGCATGAGGAGATGTAGCACCAAAAAAAAAGAACATGGCCATACCTCTTAATCCAAAAACATCTCTCAGGGAATTCACCTTTATTCGATGAGGTAAGGCCATTAGAGTGTCAGGTGTAGCTCAGTCCCTAGTAGATGTCTGCACTAGAACCAGAAGGCAGGCATTTCATAAGGAAATGTAATCTTGAACCAGTAAGGCCAGTGAGAATGAGGATTAAAGAAGAATCATTATATAAATTGTTAGTTTGCTAGAATTTCCTGAACTGAAAGGTTTTGAACAAGGCTGCTCTGTGGATGAAGATTTAAGCAGCAGGCTCCTAATCGCCCCCTCCTCACACTTTCATACCATGTACTTGTACTGGATGTGGTACTTGAACCAGGAAGTTGTGGCTACCTGCTGTATACATTCACAGAAATCTGTGTTGTGCTTATGTATGTCTGCCTCGTAAAGCAATCTTGTGTACATTTCAGAAAGGTACATTGCTTGAAGTTGCTTTGTCACAAGTGGCAAGAACGTGTTTCTGAACGTAAAAAGAAGAAATCTTGGACATTGATTGGTTTCCCTGCCGTTGGGGTCACACCTCACAGGCATTTGTCACTCCTTGGAGTGTTGGTGCAAGCAAACTATAAACAAGTGTTATAATCCATTGCTCGAAATACACTGTCACATATGAACATAGTTCTTGTGAAAAAAACCCATCTTTTTAGCATACGGAATATGAATGATTGTGTTGGTAGTAGTTGTTGTGTTGTTAAACATAGGCATCTCCACATTTTATCTGAGAAGCTTTACATAAATGTAGATTATCTAAAAGTGAAAGATACCAAAGGCTGTTACACTTGAATTTAAGCATCTACCGGCTTGGCACCAATCAACCACTTTCCCTAATTATCTGGAGCAAGGAGCAGCAGGCTGGACTGTTCACAATATTCTTGAGACAAGTACATCAGTCTGGGCTGAGGTTGGAACCAAGTACCAATGAGGCATCCAGCAGCTGGGAGATGGGCTTTGATGTTAATGAACTGTGTGAATGATGTGCATTTGTGTAATAAGTTCATGTGATTTTTATTTATAAAAATTTGTGTGGAATTTTAGCAGCATTCTTTATTAAAAGGACAAAGACTTAGAAAACAGGTTGGTTCAGAACTCTGGAAGCTTATTTTCAGTTGGTTTTTAAAGGATTTTTTGAGGCAAAAATGCTGTGAAAAGCCATCACAGTTCCATGCCCATGGTTGCCATGTTGCTGTGTGTTTTAAAAGCACATAATCAGAGCATCCTCTCATTTGTTTTCATGCACATCTGTTCATTCCTCAATATTTTGTCATACATGCACATGTATGAATTTAATATGGTTGAAAAACCAGCTGGCAAGCAGTTTAAACAGCATACAAGATCCCATGCAACATAATTGCTGCTTATCTGCCTGTGTCTGGAATATTAGTGCAGAGAGTGGGCAGCAATTCACATTTACAATGACTTTTTTTTGTAACCAGAACAGTGAAAATACAGTTATGAGCCACAGTTCAAGTTTTGTCTTCTAATTGGAATAGTACGTTTTTACTGCTGATCCATAGATTGCAGCTGCAGAAATGCCCCTTGTGAAACCATGTGTGGAGATTGTACACATATTTGCGGTAGCTGTGTTCACTCACTCACAGCAGGGCTGGAGCGGAGAACTTGTGATCATCCAACATCTCACTGTAAGCCATTTTCTCTCAGCATGTCCAGGCTGTTCCCTGAGCATTTGTATTATTTCCCATACAAAAGATGCTGCCATGGCCCATTTGTCATGACAGTTATGGAAACGTACCAGGAGATACTCGTGCAACCTGCCTTTGCAAATCTGCTGTCATCCTCCTTTTGGTAAATGTACCAACCATTAGCATGCTTCTTTTAAACCCATATACATGTAAATAGGTTGGTTCTTCATGGCTGGCTCCTTGTCCACATTACAGGATACCATCTGTAGACAGACTTCTGATAGTGACGGATACATTTCGGTAATGGAGTCATGGGTCATAGGCTTAACTGTTGTTTCAACTGTTCTTTACGCTGGTCATGTGTATTGTACTGCATTGATTTACTTGTTCAGTTAGTCTTTTCTTTTAATGTTAATAAGTTTGAAGAATTTGGTTTCCTAGCAGGTGGCAGGGCTGTCAGGTACGTTTCCATTTTCCCTTTAGATGGCTTTTGCCACTTGGACAAAGCATGCCTTGCATTTGTCAGCATGTGGACGCAGCTCCATTGGCTCAACACCATGTGACGGTGATTTGCTCTTTGGTAGAACCAATAGGGACTGCGTCTACAGAACTCGTTGCAGCAAAATTTGCTTCATGCATGCAGTTTATGATGTTTTCATTTGTAAGGATGATTGGGAAGAAGCACTTTGGAGTGATTTCCCCCCTTCCCCAGTTTAATTTTCATCTACTAGTTTGAGATGTATATCTGGTTGTTAGATAAAATGGGTTTTGAGTATCAAATGCACTCATATATTCTTCAGTAATGGCAAAAGAAAACAGTTTGCAGATGTAATAAAAGAATATTTCGGTCACAGGTATTTCTGAAACTTTTGCATTGGGTTTTGTGTGTACTATCGAGTGATGAGGAGAAAAATAAATTTGTTTCACCTAGAGTGCAAGGCTGACGGTCTTTCATGCTAGCTGCACACAGTTTGATCTTCATGTTTGCAAATCAGATGAAGTTGGCAGTACATGTAGATTTATCCAGCATTATATATCAAGATCCCCCTTCCCCACAATGCCTTCAGATTGTTGTGAAAATCTGCCCAATCTGATTTGAAATTATATTTTTGTTGCAGCTGCAATACTTTTTGAAGACTGTGTCCATTGAGCTTAATCAAGGTATACGAGAGGGTAGTGCGAGACCTGAAGCTACCAGTTCCAGTAGCATGTGATAGGGCTTTCAAATAATTTTCAAAACCTGTTTGACAGACTTGAGGTTCATACTGCTATATCAAGCTGGATTAATTCATGTATAAAAACTGCATTCTTGCTCATTCTGTGCATGAGTGACCTAAAGGTAACTATACTTAGGTGAGAGGTTTTCATCTATTGCCAGTAGACTTGAGGTACACTATCCATTCAAATCAAGCTGGACACAACAGCAAGTACACTTCATCAGGTGGGAGCAGCAATCTTTTCTCCCTGGTCCATGCAGAACAGTGTGGCAACAGGAAGGGGCATTACAGACGAGAAAGATGACATATCTTGTGTATTTATTATTTTTTTTTGTTATTAATTTTGGTAACCATGAAACAAAATCCCGAACTTATATCTATGATAATGTTACTTCAGTTGTTCAAATCACAACAGGCTTATTTACAATTTTAAGGTCGGAACCACCATCCTTATGGATGGGCCATGTGAACACTGCTTCTTCCAAGCTACAAGTTATAAGTAAAACTGAAAAAATTTCCTTGTCAAAAATTACACCAGGAATGAGGAAAACAAGTAGCCTTGTTCCCTGGACATTAAGAAATTTGTAACAGTTCACCGTTTTCCACTTTGCTGAAAACTTAACAAGCCATCTTTGACGTTTAAACAACTCTGGTTAATGGGGCTAGCCGAGTAGCAAACATACTTTGCACTTTCAAAGTGTTTGATCATTAAAGTTGGACAGATTAAAAAAAAACACTGGACAAAAATTAAGATGGTTATTTCTGTAGTTTTCTCACTAAATAATTCTGATGGTGATTTTTGCAGTTACTCCTTATTGTTCTTCAGTCATTTATCCTGAGCCCATTGGCTGCTCACTTTAAAGTACTTCTGAAATCTAATTTTCAAAGCCCCACCTGCATCCCTCTGATTTAAATGCACAAACAGAACAATCGCATCAATCGAGAAGAGAAACTGGGTTTGGTGATGAATGGACTGGCCTGTCAGAAAACCTGTGACAGTTGCTACTTAATTTGGTACTGCTAAGGAAACCTCTCAACCTCCCCTGTCAAGTATGAACAATACTAACTGATTGGCATAAAACTAGTTAGACTGCAGTAAGCTACAGGGTTTTTTTCCCCCAAAACAATTACTCAAACTCCAGATAATTCCGAATCCTGGTGACTTCCCAGGATTACTAAAGATACTGCATGGTGGAACATGAACAGAAGGTCTGTCAAGCCAAAAAATGTTCTGCAGTTCTGTATCTGTGAACAGTTTCAAGTTGTTTTAATGAGTTCGTTTGGGGGGTGGACATTGGAAGAACCAAATTGATGCTTTTTCCTTTGGCATAACAGCCAGCTAAAATTGTATGATTTTCAAAATGTACAAAGGTGAAGAATGATAAAAGGACTTCTGGTCTTTGTAGTGTTCAGGCCACACGATTTAACACAATTTCCATGAAACGAGGTCCAGCATGGGCGGAGACCATTGCATCTCATACAGCTTCAATTCACTGTACTATTTACAAAACCTGTGCTTCCTGAAGCATTGATCTGGGCAGTTGCAGCTATGGCAACATTCCTCCTGATGAGATCTCTTCAAGGAAATGGGGATGCGCCATTAAATACTATCTTCTTTTACACACATACTAGGATACAAGCATAGACAACTTGGGAAGATGTCAAATGTGACAAATGTAACAACAAAAAAGGGATCTGCTAGGATAAGCAGGATCTTAAATTTGTAAAAAGTGGCAGTCTACCCATAATAACGTTGGTCTCCCCTGTTTTTGTGCTAAGAGGTATGTACAGTGTGCTTTGGTGTATATATATAAAGTTATGAAAAGGAAAGTAGATGCATGCTTTCAAACACTAAACCAACATAACTGTGCCAGAAAGTGTTACTATGCCGTTTTAACTTGGCCACAAACGTAATCTACCATCGCTAAGGAACCACAGTAAAAAGCATTGTCATTTTGTCTCTGTTCATGAGAACAATCTACTTCATAAAAAGTTTCATCACCACAGTTCAAGATGAAAGCATAACGACAATGTGATGAAATCCATCACAGCATTTTTCTTTTAAAAAAAAAAGTGAACACCATTCTTCCGAAAATGTTTTGTCATCTGTTCCTCTGATTATAAATACGCCGCACACCCTACACTCCTGAACAGGTACATAGAAAAATGAAAGACTTTGGGCAACATTCAACACTTCAACCCTCTCCAGCCAAGCTCTGTCCAGAATTTTATCCCACAAGCCACAGGTGTACGAGAACACCCTGTCAGCCTTTCTGATGACCATGGTACTCCAAAGCCTCGCTTCAACAATGATATGTGCAGATGTTGTGATGCCCACAGCCATGCAGGAAAAATTGTCTAGGGCCTCTGGAAGCTGGAAGTACATTTGCTGATCACAGGTTTGTCATACCTCTGCTGTCCTCCCTGGGTGCAACTTGATGAGTGAGGCCAAGAGGGTTCTACCAATAAATGTTGCAAAAATGCTGATGTTTCGTGAGTAGGGAGAAAGTACACCAAGTTCTTAAGATCTAAGCCCCCTCCCCGACCCATTAAACAGACGTGGCTACAGTAGATTAAGCTTGGCAATCCAGCTGCCCAACTCTACTGATCACGGGTTCAGATTTTCAGCAACATCTCTACCCAACATACTAAATCACTCGGTTGTGTTGTATGGTTGAGAGAGGAGGGCTGGATAGTGGGTGATAGTGAATAGAACACTCCAGCTGTACAACTCCAAGATCTCCATATTTTGCACAAACTCCATGAAACGTGCCACAGTTCCTTCCCACTGGCGTGCATGCCACCATGCTGCCTGTCTTTTCCAAAACTGGTCCCGCATTTCCTGAACATCCACACCACAGTCCTTCCTGGTCGGGGCACTGATACACCACATGGTTTCTGTTGTGCAGAAACTGTCCCAGGCCCATGCACCATGCTTTTCCTGAGAAGGGGACTGAGGAGGAGAAGAGCCAGACAGGCCAGTAAAGGCTGAACTCTGCTCAGACCTCAGTTCCTTCTGGAAGGCCAGGCCGCAGGACAAGAGGAGTACGGGGCTTGTAGCGTGGAGGCACAGAGGAGCTTGAACTGAGCCGAGGGTGCGCAGATGCAAGGCGTGAATGTGCAGCAGAGGTGAGGCGAGGACTACCAGAAGCTGTGCTGTCATCACGGCTCCCTGAACTTCCTATGCTACCGGATACCTGCAAAAGGTTCATGCCCAAGATATGAGAACTGCAAACATCAGCACAATAGGCTTTTATGACTTTGCCCACGATCGCTCTCTGTGCTTCATCATTCACTGGCACTTTTTACTACATGCACCCTTCTCCAAGCCATTCAAACGTTGCACCTCTTTACTAAGTTTACAATGAGCTGACATCACCAAGTCACAAACATGTTCAATGCTACAAACAACTAATGGGTGCAACTAATGTCCGCTTTAAAAATGGGAATTTTTTTTTAACATGGAGGTTCATGAGAATGAAAACTGGTGCCTGACTGGGAACCTTGGTTTCGCCTAGAAAAGCCCTGAATCCTGGGACAGTATGTTATTTCAAAGGAATTTTTAATGCCAGCATCTGAATGTTTGTCTTCATCTATTGCCATGCATGCTTTTCTTAGTCTTTGTTTCATCTCTGAAATCCCTTTTAAGGGAATTATGTCTGTATCATCAGACATCTCTGAAATAATAACCTGATAATTTCATCACGCACTGCCGTCTTTGTTTCAATGTATTTCTGGGTGTTCTTGCTAGCCTTCTCAAAATTTATTGTAAACGTCACTTGCGGATATCTTTCATAGCGGTTAGAATTCTAACATGGCTAGCATCTTTACAACGTGGGTCAGATATAACCAGAAGTGAACGACTGCTGCATTGCATTATGGGTCATTCATGATGAACTAGTATGCAAGCAACCTTTTCCACCAATACAGAATCACAAATGCATGGGTGCAAAGTCCAAAACTCAAGGCAATGGAAACATGGCCATGAAAATGACAAAACACCCCATGGATTAAGCTGTGTATATTTAACAAGTGTCCCCCCCCATGCAAAAAAAATAAAATAAAACCAAACCCTCAACAGACCCCTTTCCCAAAGATAAAAAGCAAAACCAAACAGAAAACAACTGCCACTCCTTGCACAGTCAGCATCTTTCATGGGATTGGCAACTGTGCTGGAGGTCAACTAAATTTTTTTTATAAACCCACAATACTTCAGTGTGACACTGCTATAAAAAAAGGATTTCTATTACAGTCATGCAGATGTAACAAGACTCAGTATCAAGACAAAACAGATCAACACTGACCATGCCGCTATCAAGAGAAGCCCCACTGCTACCTCTTTTCATGCCTGGAGCTGCAACAGAAAAAAAGGTCAACGTACATGCACACTGCTGTAGGTTATCACTGTAAGTTTATTGCTGTTTACCAGTTTTATTCCAAATGGATTGGATGATACAAATATTACAACCTGAAGATTGCTTTCACTGAAGTGAGACCAGGCCGATCCCGGAATCAGTCTTTAGTACTTTAATGAACAAAGCTACTACGCACTGTCTTACGCAACCAAGACTTGTTGCTGTAGGCCCCCTATCAAAATGTCTTTGTAGTCAAGCATGAATTTTGAAAGTGATTACATGATAGTTGCATATTTTCCTTTAATACTGAAGACCCCAGAAACTGCTTATGCAAAAGCATTTGATTATGTAGGTCTAAGTATTATACCATTCTCGTTTCAGTAGTCAGCAAAGTCCAGTAAACCCAGAATGTTTTTTTTTTCAGGAATTAAAGGTACTCAGACACATAATATCAAGTACACACAAATGACATTACTATGTCTTACAAACACAGTTAACATATTTTTTGCCAAAATGGTTCAAAACATCAAGAAAACATGCTTGTATCATCTATAAATGTAGGATTTTTTTTCATCTGCTAGGCTACTAGGGAAATCTCACTGCCTGCAGGTGATGTCACAAGAAGGATCAGCAGATGAGAACCCACTAGCTTTCCTTTACCTAACGACTCGTGCAAATTTATTATAGTATTTCATTCGGCAGTGCTAGAGCACAGAAACATGATTTAAGTGCATTTTACAACAGCAGACCCAGTTATACTAACATCTATGTGATGAACTGTTCACCACAGACTAGTAAATAGTGAAAAGGTGAATCAAAGCTGTGATAAATAGGTGTTTCAGCATTTTAGAAAGATTCCAATGTGTTTATGCTGTGACAGCTATATTGGAGCACCTCTAACATTCTTGCCAAATTTTGGATAACAGAATTTTCAACAACACATCTTCAAGAAGTCGCTGATATTTAAAGAGAATATCCTACAGAAGAACATGGATTTGGGGGTGGGGGTGGGGGTCAGACGAGTGGATAGGGAGGGGGCATCAAAACATTAAAATCATTAATGACCTTTGTTATGGAGGTTGAAAATTTTGAAAAGTTTCTATTTAATTTGTAACCACAAAGCAACACTATGACAATGACAGAAGGTCTCTTTTTAACAGTCTATCCACTTCATATTCACAGTTTCTCTTTCCCATTCTACCCTCTCTCAACTTTTTTTTTTAAGTTACTAGTTATGACAATATTTATATACAATGTACAAACACAGGGGCAATTTTCCTAGGTTTAAAACCAAGTGTTGATAAAACTTGACTGTTGCTGATGACAACCATCATGAGCTACACCAACTAAAGCTATGTATACATAACACCACAACGTAAAAATATGCCACAGCGCGCACAAAGTTACATTGCATAAGCAGACAGCTATGGGGTAAATGGAACAATTTGAAAGTCAGGGTTCTAACATTACAACAAGCACAAAAATTCCCACTGAAAAAGATCTCTCTAATTTCTCAAAAGTGAAAAACATCTCCACTATGGGGCACCAAGAGGGGAATGGGTATAATGCTCACGGTATATAAAGAACTGCTTTCTATAACTGAAGAATTCATTCTGTAACTAAAAAATTCATTCTATAACTAAAGAGTTAGTTCTATAATTAAAGCGCATTTAGAGTGATTATCATCAGTTGATGTGTACCTGCTATTTGTGTGCTTAACTTTCAATATTCTTGAAAGGAACTTTGATGTGCATAATGCGTGTAGTATTCTTGCAATATATACACTATATCAGGGGCCCCTGAGGGCTGCTTGGCACAGAAATAAATCGCTGGCCTCGTTTTCATAAAGAATTGGCATGGTTTAATATAGAATAAACTGTCTTTATAGAATTACAATGTTATAGTTATAGAATTCATTCTATAGTTATAGAATTCATTCTATAGTTATAGAATTCATTCTTTAGTTACAGAATGCAATTCTTGTTATACCATGAGCATTATACACATTCTCAGCGCCCCACATTCCACTTAACTCAGGTGTTCAGACACACCTCTTCAAACTAAAATGTCTGTTTTCAGGTTTTGACAAGTGCAAACTTAAGCTTTAATGTACTACATATATTATAAGAGAGTTTTCCTAAGTAGATAAGTTGACAAACGTGTACAAACTCTTTGAATGTCCCATCTGAGATAACAAGACAGCTTTGGAGTCTCTTTTCAGGCTGGTTGGTCACTGACCTCAAAACTACAGCTACATCACAAAACCGCACAGACACAAAGATACTTGCTTAGGAATCGGCGTACATTACATGGGGAAACATGCAAAATGGAGAAATGTGCATTAGGCTACTTCAGTTAAACAGTGGGGCAGCAACAGTTAGTATGACACAGGACACACTGGGAACACAACTCCAAACATTTACAGATCAGATGACCACACACAACAATCTCATTACGAATGGCTGATGATCCATGAAACTGGAATTAAGAGACTTGATGAAAGTTGATGTCTGTCATCAACATGATACTTTGGAAGGAACAGACAGCATTAAGTAGTCATTACTGATAAACTGATAAAACCTGTTTGCAATTCTCTATTGAAACAGCTTATTTTAACAGAAAATTCCTTCTGCAGAAGGTTATGACATAATCCGCAGCAAACTAAGCAACTACCACACTGTAGGTGGAAACGTTAACTTAGCAGTTAGGAAAGATTAAGAAAACATTAACTAATCCTTGCTAGCATCTATTACTTCTGCTAACTAGTCCTTTCAGTTAGTGCAACTGTTTCTGTGCACTGATACACACATCAGAACATGATGCACATTGCTGACAAACTACAAAAGATGGGAATGGCTTGGCATGGAAAAAATAAACATGCTAGTTATCTAGTGTTGCAAAGTTTTATTTGCATACATGAACGGGACATGCATAATTGTGTGAACGTGTGTAAATAAACACATGCACACACATTTGTGTCTCTGTGTGTACATGCAAACTGCTGGAGTTATATATAAAAAAAAAAACTACACCTGAACTGGCTGTCGTGCATGCAGATTTGCTAGTCTGCATGCAGGCTAATGCACACTGTTGTTCATTTCCTCAAAATTTCAGCACTATTTTAAATTAGTTAAAACAACTTTTAGAATAAGTTAGTATGCAATCCAGAATGAAAAATAGATTTACAGTAATTTAAAACAGGACTTTCAGCTCTGACAAGATAAGTATGATGATTCTGTGATCCTACTGTACACCGAAGAAGAGCTACAAACGGTCTCTTTAAGACAGGGATGAGCAATGCACCAAACGGCAAGACAAAGGCGATCACAAAACCCTCCTGGCAGAACCAAATGAAAGCAGATCATAACCTGACCCATGATAAAGCACAGATGCCCCTAAGGTGAGCTGCAGACTGTAATGAAACAACAAAGCATGGAGATTGTAATGGTGAGAACAACAACCACAACCCTGTGCACATGATCAACATGGCATTTCATCCTGAACAGTATGACTATCAGTTCCTCATTAGCAGGTGGCTGACCTAGGCAGTTTGCAACGTACCAACACGACATGATGCAAGGTCCGATGGCCTGACGATATCAGTGACAAGTAAAAATTAAGTCTGCTATGTCTTTGTGTAAGATGCAGTCGGTCGAAAGTAATGCTCATGAAGCAAGAAATAGATATGGAGATGGAATGAAGATTTTTTTCAAGACTGAGAAATATAAATCACATAATAGCACAAGATGTCAGAATATGACTTAAAATAACAATTTGTACCCAGGTGGCTTAACAACAGTTTCTGAACGAGTCAGAAATATAAATGCGGCTAAGATGTATTGTGAAACATAAAGCTACACATCTGCAGTGTGATCTCTCGCCAACAAAAGCCAGGCACAAAACAGAGAGCCCCTCCTTAAGTTTGAATTAAACTCCCATCAACAGAAAATTAAAATAATCTGTCATGAAAACATTTTGTTATTTTCAGGTTTTTTTTTTTTTTGCATTGAGTTTGGGATGACACAAAAGAAAAGACTATAATATCTCCCCTTAAACCCATGGGTCTTTATATGTCATGGATGGTGGTTATTAATCACATTTTGAATTTTACACCACGATACTGTCTCCCATGGCTGTGTGTCCATGAAAATGAACTTGAATTTCACCCACAGCCATTTAGTGGTACAAGAAAGGCACAGTACGATGAAAGTTGATGAACACAATGGAATAGAGACCATATTACTGTGATCTTATGCATAAATGAAGAGCTACGATTATCAACAGCAATGGATGGATAAGAGAAGGGAGGTGGGGTTGCCATGCCAACATGCACCATGCATACCTGAATACAGGTCAGTGAGGGAGTTGGACAGAGGGTTTTTCTTCAGGCCATACTCAGGAGCAGACAATCGGTTGCTACAGGGTTCAGAAGGTTTCACCAACTCGTACATGTGTACTCGGGAGTCATCATTGGCGTAGTGCTTGTCCAGCGTGTTGTGTGCGCTGCGGTGTCGGTGCAGCTCCTCCTCTATACGCAGCTGCTCCATGCCATTGGTCTAATGAGTAGAAGGGAGAAGTGTCAGACAGCAACCTGGTTCTGCTGAACCCATCCTTCAAACTGACCCCAGCTTGCATCACACTTAGAAATAACTCAAGAAAAGTTAATACAAGTTCCTTAAGTGCAGTAAATTTGAACTTTTCTGCAAACACATCACTCTGCAATGCAAAATGAGTCTGAAGTTCCCTTCCAAAAGTGTATGCATTCATCTCAATGGGTCCATTCAGCATTAAGCAGAGGGTAACACAGTTAAACATCAGCAATTTCCAGCGAAGACTAGGATATGAAAATGACAAGCCAGCATGAGAGGAAGGGGAAGGAAGAAAGAGGCGCCCCAGGAAGTGGTGTACAGGGCGACCACCTGAAGTCTACAACATCAAGCCTTGAAAAACAGTGTTTCAGCTGCAGGTATAAGCATCTTCCAGGTACAAGCGAGTGTGCTTTTTGCGATGCTTATGGAATATAACCTGACACCATATTGGTATTGTAGTCAGGTCAGCATGCTGACCAGCTACAGCAGGGACTACCTCTGCAATGGATTCCCTGAGGTCTTCGACAAACTTCTGGCGATCGTGGTCATTACGGGCATTGAAGGTGATAAGCGGTTTGCTGTCCAAGTTGTTGGTAAGCTGTATGCCAAACTGGTAGTCTGCAAAATCAGAAAACAGACCGGTATTTGCTAGATTGGTTGGTTGTTAACACTGAAAACCAAACCACGTTCAGTCTGTCATTTGAGGCACTCACTTATAGCTTGCAAAGTCACCAGACAAGTGAATCCTTTGATCATAGACACAGTTCATGTACATATTATGACAGGAAGAGGACAAAACAAAAGCATTTCATTCTCTATGCTATATTTTTTTCTGCCACTGATTATAAAGATAAAAAAATAACAGAAGACACAAGAGGGAGGTAGAAGACAGTAGGGAAAAACACAAGGGGAAAAACAGAACCAT
Organism: Lanistes nyassanus; assembly: GCA_004794575.1. Taxonomy (NCBI): domain Eukaryota; kingdom Metazoa; phylum Mollusca; class Gastropoda; order Architaenioglossa; family Ampullariidae; genus Lanistes; species Lanistes nyassanus. The sequence continues at coordinate 163,391 of SMGT01003597.1, read as the reverse complement.
ATGCATCATAGAACAATGCTGTGCTTCTCACTGCACAATCTACGAATAGCTTTCATCTCATTGTTGTAGCTACTCACGTGGCGTCTCAAACAAGAAGACCTGCATGCCACAGAGAGACAATGACGACTTGAAGCTGTAAGTGATACCAGTTTTCTTCTTGCTCAAAATTTTTGTTACCTGGACAAGGCACACAAATCACAACATATTATCACTTCTGTTATCTGGACATGGCACATAATCACAACATATTATCACTTCTCAGTTATCTGGACATGGCACATAATCACAACACATCATCACTTCTAAGCATTTATAACCATCAAGGACAAAATAGCTTGTTCATCTTAATGCACGTTTAAAGATTAGTATTTGCCAATCATCTGGTGTGTAGTATTTTCTGCATGTCTAGTGCACACCATCCTCTCCACATTTTGGATACAATATTCGATGAACATTTCAGGTCTAAAATCTGCTGCATGCTTAGGGTACTGTATAGTATTTGCTGCAGACATTCTTTTACTCACTATGCAATCAGAGGCTTCAGACATCATTACTATGGGGCAATGTTGCAGGCCAGTAGACACAGAATGATGTGAAAACATTTCTGACTTTAAAAAGTTTATCTCATAAAGACAGACAGGCAGGCAGCCAGACTGACAGACAAATGTGCTAAGTTTTGCGGAAATGAAGCCGTGCAGCTAACCAAGAGCAGATCGTTGAAGAGGAAAACTTCTCGCTGGTGCAGGCCAATCTTCTCTTTCTTGTTGGGGTCGTGCACCTCATACAGCCGACAGTAGCATACCAGCCGCCGATGGGAAAGCGCCAGTTGCTGCACAACAAGTTGGGAGGTGGGAGGTGGGTGTCAGGCAACAGGTTTGTGACAGGTGAATAAGCTACCTACTCCTCCACCCATTACAACAAGCTAGTAAAGCAGGCAACAGCTCTAGGTCAGGCTACAATTCTAAGACAATCTACAGCTACGTGTTGGGTGATGTGGGACCCTCTTCAAACCTTCCTAATGTTCCTTCTGATTTTTTTTTGGGGGGGGGGGGAGGGCTGTTCTAAATGTGCTTAAAAACTGATCAGTGCTATAAACCTGTGCAGTATGTGATATGGGTAACGTAACAAAAGCCCACTGATGAATCAAAACATCCGAATCATTCATCAAAAACACATTATTAAATAACGATTTTTCTGATGATTTTGTCAGATTTTGCAATAACATGCCTGTTTGCTTATCAGCACTTCGAAACTGAGCAACGCATATGGCCATGCAGTTCAGAGGGAACACTGGACTTCATATCATACAAAAGCGGTGTTGAAAAGAACACACCATACAATGGAACACATAATTACCACAGCAGAAGCAGGATTGGAGTGGAAGGCAAGAACTACAGCTGGGCACAGGAGGTTACAGGTACGAAAGCCTAGCAACTCGGGTGCACAGGGGAAAGTGGGGGGGGGGAGGAGGAGGAAGAGATGCCTACTATTTGATCCTGTTCCATCTCGGTTCACCCTCAAGACATGAATTATCCCTCTTGCTTCTAAGCTAGCATTTTTATATCAGACCTGAACAGAAGACTGCAAAGTGCTGACACCACTTGGTAAGCTGTGTTATACATACTGATGGAGGTGTCTGCGTGACTCGTTCTCATCCTACAGGTTTTCTGCTGTTCCTGCTCTTTGGCTGGTACCACCACCACTGCTGACCAGGACTTAGGTGCAAAGTGTGTGTCTTCATGAGACAGAGAGAGAGAGAGAGAAGGGCAGGAGGAAAAAGAGGGAGAGAGAGGGGCAGGACAGAGGTCAATGAGGAAAGGAAAAGTCTGAAGACCAAGGCAAACAGATCTGATCGCTGCAAGAATCATCTCCATTTTCTCAGTGCAAGTCTTGTCCCAACACGATGCTATCACAGTCTGCTTATGCTGGTGGTTGCTTATGTGCCTTCGTATCAATCACAAAGTATGAACAAGATGAGCAAATGTTGATGTGGAAACTGAAAGCAGGCTAGAGAAAAAAAAAGGCCAACACTGCTACCTAAACAGACATCAAACTATCCCTCCAAATCCCCCCTCCCTTCATACACACACCTCTTTTTTCTTCTGCTTTTTTTTTTCAATTTATCAATTTAAGGCAAGAGAAGCAGACATCTTTAAAAAAGACTTCCCCTCTCAGTATCTGTTTTCTGCACAAGGAAAATAAATTATCGGTTTTGTATTGGTTTTCATTTTTTGTAAAGGGGAAGAGAGGGAGGGTGGTAGTCTGTGCTGGCTCTCTGCTCAAAGGCGTGACACACAGGCTGGTTGATGAATCATTTCAAGCTGCTCATCTCTTCCACTCAGCGACCAGTGGGTCAGTGCTACAAGTGGGCTGCCCCACCCAAGTGTCCTGCATTATAGACAGCAGGCAGCAAAGGCCCAGCCAAGCATGCACACAGACGCACACGCACACCCATGCACTCACACACACAGAGGATGCTCACCGGCTTCTTGCCCACGATGGTCTGCTCAACCTTCATGACCTGTGTGACCTGGTCCACACCGGGCCGGAATTCCATGCCCTTGATACGTTCATAGATACCCGCCAGCAAGTCTGCATCCAGATCATCGCCATCATCGATACCTGCAGCACATATACAAACAGCTACATTTCTTAAAAATCTGCACTGTACCCTACAAGTTGTGCATACAACCATCTAGAAATTCAGTACTTATAAAAATCAATGACAAAACTAATCTTCACTTTGTTACACCCCTGTACTGTACCTTTCACCCCTATGTTTACTTTATATCACTCACAAACTTGTCTGGAAGATTATCATTTTAATTTCATGGCTGATGTCCTATATGCTCATACCTTGTAGTTTACATGCATGTCAACTTCTTTAAGCTCTTAGTCAGATCCAGCCCCATTTTCTTCATCTCGTCTCTCCCTCCTCTCTTTCTTTCTTTCTTTATGTTTGTGCCCCCTGTGAGCCTGCATTTAGGAAGATTGAAACCGACAGTGGGAGAAATGTGAGACACTATTCAGAGCTTTTTGGGAGGAGATGGATGAGAGGCATGGGGGATGGGGGTTGGGGAGTCAGGACAGCCTGCACCACAGCTGCTACTAGTTACCTTGTAGCCAACAAACACAAAGAACAGGTACTAGCAAGACCAGCAGACTCCAGGTGAGGACAGTTCCAACCTTGGCACCCAGGAAAGCAAAATACCCACAGCATCTTCTGGCGCCATGCCGCACATCCATCCATGCTCCTCAGCACCCAGGCAGGCAACACCAACAAACTTTGCCTTTTAGCAACCAGACAGGGCACGCTACTCTCTGTGGAACAACTCCCCTACCTCTTCAACCACCTCCTTTACCACACCCACCCAACCAACAAGCGAAGAAGCAACAGCAGCATTAAAAATAAGTTTCTATAGATTCTGTCATTCTCTTTTCCCATTTCCTACTTTCAGTCCATCCTCTTCCAATGACTGTATACAGTATCTTGTAGTCAGCATGCATAGTCCTCTCTAATCATCTTGGTGGTTCATACCATCTCCACAGCTATCCTTTTCATCATGTGCATTTCATATTAATGCAGTGACAGAGTGTGAGTGTGCAAGTTTCTAGTCTGTGCATGCATGTATGCACACAGTTACAACTAATTACATGCACAATCTTATTACACTGTACATGCAATAATCTCTTGACCACAAGCCAAAGACTAACTGTATCTTAAGCATGCCATGCCAAATGAAATTCAGACAGGGCACAATATGCGTACAGACTGTGTTTGTAACGGAGGTACAGAAAAAATTATTTATATGTGAATGTACGTGTTGCACCACAACAGAAAGGTTTGTAGGCACATTCTGTATTAATCATGTTGATAACGATAAGCTGTGGGAGAGTTGGATCACCTCACTGCTGAATGCACTCTGTTGCTCACCCTAGGTGGCGCTGGCATAGTGCCAGCTGCTTTTGGCCACCAGTCACCAAAGAGCATGCTTAACTACAGGACAATACTAACAAATCTGCAGCTAGACAGGTATGTGCCAACAAAATTCAGGGTTGATGAATTTTGCTGGACCCAACTACTCAATAGTCACACGTCACCAACCCTGATAAAAGACAAAATAATCATGTCCTAAGTTCGGCATAAACATTAAATGGCCGTTTCGTACACATAAGCACACTGTTGATACCGTGAAATGTACAGGAACTGGAAAGAAGACACATGTACAAGTGCCGTGGTGGCGTGAGCAACTCTAGAAACATGGTCGTGTCAGATCGGGAAGCAGGGAAATAATTTAGAAACGCGAGACCAGCCATCATCAGGTGAAAATGTTGCCGCCGCAAGAGGGCTTATAAGAAACCCAGAGACAGGCTAAACACAAGCAGCGGTACCCCGTTTTCCAGCAGCCAGCTTCCGAGATCAGGGGGCAGGTAAACAAAGGTACGCCGCTCTTCATCGGACCTCTTTCTAGCTTTGCATCTGGTCTCCGCTTTGCTTTTTGTTCTTCGCCCTTGTGGGTAGAGTGAAGAGGGAGGGTGGGGAGCGTGAGTACAGTGGAAGTAGGGTAGGGACAGTGGGAGTCTTCGCTAAGTGCTACGCTAAGCGTCTCTGATCAGTGGATCACACATGGGAAGTGGGCGAGGGGGGTGGGGGCGGTGACGCAACTGTCTGGCATCTACGCGCAACGTTCAACGCTGTACATCGGCCGACGCTATCGACAGACAGGAGTGGGCGGAGAAGAGCTCACCTTGGCCAGAATGAACGCTCGGAGGGGGGAGGACGTAAAAGGAGTTGGGAGGGGGGCGCAGAGGACGTGGCTATCCATCGCACTCATTGTCATTTTGAACCCGGCTCTGCTACTGCCCTGTTCTGCTAAATGCAAGCGTATTACTACGCTTCTCCCCCACCCTCCACCCCAATCCCCACCAAAATAAAAAGCCAGATTGCTGCTCTCCAAATAAACCGCACACCTATAAGCAAACGTTGGGATCCGTTGCAAGAGCGTTACAAGCCGTTTCCTATGCACACTAGCATCCTGAAAGCACAGACGCAAGGAACCCAAGCACTTGGCTCGCGATCCTCGCGACTGTAGAGCTCACCTCTCTCCTTCCTTCTGTTGGAGGGAGGGGGGGGGGTTAGGTAGGAGAAACGGCAGCTCATGCAATATAGCCCCGCAAGAAAGCCGAGACTTCGGTCCACAGACCGCAAACCCCACGCCGAATTTCCAGGTTGGTTTTATAAATTAGGCTGACGCGCCCCAGCAGGTGTAGGTAGCATAAAAATAAGCTGTTAGAAACTCATCTCCAGTCACGATTATCATGGCCGACATACAAGCTTTGCTACAGTTGCAAGCGATGTAGCACACGGCGTACGGACATTAAAAGCGAGTAAACGAGCTCAGCAAATGCGTATGCGCATGCACGCGCACGTGCCAACACTTATTTGCGGACAAGCGCGAGGGAACTTATTTCGATGTTGATGACGAGACAATAAATCTCCCCCCTCAACCCCACACTCCATTCCGCTGTCTGATGGAGTGTTTCTCTTACAAGAGAACAGTCCCTCGCGTGCTCTGCCCATGTCTGCGGCCTGCGAGTCAGACCGGTTCCAGGCGATACCTGAGCAGCTCGCCATATGGTTTGATTCGGCAGGGTAGACAGTACGAGGCGCAGAAATGGTCAAGGGTCACACGATCTACTCGAAACATGCTCCCACAACTAATCCCGCCCGTGGCAAACCTGTTCAAAACAACTTGAGGTAGGTCAAATGTCATCCATCAGCTCACATTCTTAAAAGAAAAAACGCGCGACTTAAAAAAAAATGCGCAAGTACCACCTTTGCCCGACAAATACGCGAACGGAGGTAGTACAGTACTTCATTTGTTCTGAAAAGGTCTCGTATCTCAATAAAGTGCACCGCACGTGGTTAGTCTGTTTTTGATTTACCCCACTTATCCAAAAGATTTTTGCACGTAATTAAACGATCTAAATTATGCACACGTGCATAAAACCCCATTTTCAGTGATAGCCTTATAATTCACCCTCCCCTTTGTCAACAGAAGACAGGTACCAAAGCTTCAAAACCACGTAGTCTCTCGTTCGCAAGCGCACGCACGCACGCACACAAACACGCCAACAAAAGCGCCTAGCTGCATACAAAATCTCTGTGTTTATAACTGAGCATTATATCATTGTATGGTTACTACAGTAGCACAGTCTGTGTGTCGAGTATGATGATAGTGGCTGGAGATGACTTAAACAGTTTAGTTTTTTGCTACCTTGCGTGTGGTGCACCTTACTGAGATATGAGATCATTTCAAAGCAAATGAACTAGTGTATCGACCTCCGTTACATGTTTGTCGATTAAAGGTAGCGTCTGCCCATTTTTAAAGACTTGCACGTGGTTTTCTTTTAAGCTGACAGATGAAGCGACGTATATTCGATTAGAGAAAACACACCTTCGTCAACCCTCCCTGGACGGGAAAAATAAATCCCGTTCCCAACAGTACAACGCACAAAATCCGTCCTTCCACCTAGCAAACGAGACGCTTTTCACCTGAAACCGAGAAGCGACGGTGCACGTATAGACGTCGGGCACAGTGGGCGGGCAAGAACAAAGAAGGGGGTGACATCGGCGACAATGGCGGGGTGACTAACAATAGTGTAGCACCGACTGCCGCTCCCCTCCCTGCGCCAAGGTCGGAAGCCGACAGTCAAGACCAAGGAAATTAGACCCTAACTCCCTCCCCCCTTCCTACTTGACACTTTCAACGCCCACTCCCCAACTCCCGACTCCCTTGCTCTGTGAGCGCTACGCATGACATCACTTCCCAGAAACCCCCTCGCCCGCCTCTAGACGCTCGGCATGAAAAAGGTGTTTGACAGACCCGAGGAAAGCAAGCGACGCTGGTTAGACATTTTCCACATCTAAGACGTTACACCTGCACGCGGGCATTGACGTGCACGCCAAGCGCGTAGATCACGAACACGACAGAAACTGCGGCCAAAGGCACACAGCGCCGGCGTGCATGCGAAGAGAGTGTGGGTGGTGGGAAGAGGCGGAAAAGGGAGGGGTTGGGATGCAGTCAGTGAGGAAACAAAGACCCCCCCCCCCAGAATTTGTGAAAACCGATCGAGACAGGACGAGTGACTGACCCCTGAGGTTTTTGATGAAGTCCTCCAGCTTCATCTTGCGTTCAGGTTTGATTGAGGAGTTGTGGAGATCAGTGTTGAGCATGATGATGGCGAAGGACAGCAGGAAAACCGTGTCGGGGCTCTTGAAGTTCTTCACCTGGTCCGGATTGCACTGGCAATACCGATCGGCGAACGCCTGCAACATAGTGACGCAACAACCCAGTCGATCAGCACCACAACACCATGCAAGCTCAACCCCCTCTCCCCGACTACAGTTTGACCAGACCACCACCTACAACCAACAACCGACACCCTTTGAGCATAGAAGAAGCCCTAACATTTTAAACTCAGAATGGCATCTGGCCACAGATTAGGGGCGAGGAAACAAACCAAGAAAAAGTTGTGAATACAAAGCTGACTTCTGTTTGCCTCGCAAGCAGTCGACTTCATGTGCCAAACATTCCTACAGCCGCACTTCTGGGCGCACAGGGCCAGGCTGCTTCTGGCTATCCACGCAAGACGGCTACTTAAAGACACTGCTGGACTGTCGCATGCGTCACGCAGAAGGCGACGTCATGGCGGCCAGAGAACGCGTGCTGGAGCCTGCCTGCAGTAAATGCTACACGCGCTCTCAATCCAGCCGCCATTTTAAATACAGTTAGCGAGCGGCTGGATTAAAATCCTTGGATTTTTAAAAATCTATAAACAGTTTAATGGTGGGGGAAGATTCCCGAGGATTCATAGAAATCGCCCCCCCCCCCCCCCCCC
>SMGT01003597.1:140315-150994 GCA_004794575.1 Lanistes nyassanus | reverse complement strand
GTTCCTGGTTGTTTACCTCGCGCGGCTACATCAAAGCTCTTGATGCTCGACACTACGCGTCGCTAGTTTTCTCCAGCTACGTAATCTTCCCTGAACAACTAACGCACACCTGGTGAGCCTGACATCTTCACGAATCCCACCCTAGCAGCCCCAGGGTATTAACACCTTGCCCCTGGTTTCTAGGGCCAGTAACCCCGATCATAAGTATAACAGGGAACTAATCCTGGGCTGGTGATGACGTGGGCGGCTAGATGGCGGCTTGAACAAGGGGATAATAGACCCTAATTAGGGCCTGAGAGTCGAGGATGGTTCACACCTGGAATCTATGGTGCAATCTCCTTGACCCACCAGACCCCAACACGTGACAGCCTGCTCGTTAACTAGAGTTACAACAACATAAATGTGTGTCAAGAAGGGGGAACTAACAATGCGATCGCTGCCTAATTTCGTCAATTTCCAAACTGGCTCAAGCCCCCACCCCCTTGCTTGTCACGTGCACTTAAAGAGGGCAGCGATAATCTACTATTCTATTTACTTTACAGTTACAACATAGAATATTCACTACACAATGAATAATGCTCCAATATACATCGACCGACACATGTAGATAACCACTCGCACTCTCATATATTCATCCCAGCGACGCTACACATACACGCACACGCTATTTACCGGGGTATAGATAAATTACCATACTGATAATTTACATCGGTGAACACAAAGGAAAAATCGCACTCTTCCGAAGACGATTTATCTGTCCTCCGTACCTGTGCTAAGCCCGACCCTCAAACAAGTGACGTCACGCCAACGTCTTCACCTTCAATAAGATCGACTGACGATCACAATGGATAACCGTAAGTATTCTACAAATAACTAGTCCCGTTGGACAACCGACAAATCAACAAGTTCGATGTATACTTTCTTCTAAGCCAGTTTCAATACCGACGTTCAAGACAACAATCTTTGAGTTACGGTCGTGTCTTACTTTCCTACACTGTACCTAAACTCACTTTCACGATGCTGGATAGGAATACCGCAGATTGTCAGCTCTACAAATTCCAGCAACGGTCCGAGTCCCGAGTTCCTTCACGACTGATGAGAGTCACGCCTGTTGCAGCAGCCTGCTGGTGTCCACGTCGCGGATGGGGTGGTGGGCTGTAGCCGGGAGGGTTGTTCACCCCCACCTCCCACCTCTCAGGGTGACGGGTCAACCGGGGGAGGGGGGCGGGTCACCCTCGGCTCTCGCCCGACCACCTCCCTCGCTCCACCGCGCTCTCTCCCGATTGGCTAGGGCTGCGAGCCGCGAAAACCATAACATAGGGACCACCCGGGGAAGGGCGGGGGCAGTTTCCCTTCGCCCCCTCGCTCGACCACCTCCCGCTTCTCAGAGCGAATCGGGTCGAAGGTAACAAGTTGGCCTTCCTTCCGATTGGCTGTGGCAACGAGCCGAAAAATCATAACAAATGGGATCTTATCAAATCGCTGGCATGTTTTGAGTCAATTAAAAGTACGGTAACAGTTAATGCTGTTTGTTTCGCTAATGGCACTATCTTCATGGAGCACGCAAACCAAGAGCCTTTACTGACGGGTCTACGTGTAATAGCCCGAAATGGATTACTGGTATGCCGACTGGTATCACGCCGCCACAAACCTAGGATGCTAACTGCGAAGGAAATATTCATACCAGCACGCCAGCCAACGTTGGTGAGAGGTAGGACAGAAAGAAGAAGGAAGAGAGGCTTTAAATTACAGCCGATTTATGGAGCAGCCGAGAAGCCAAATTGGAGCTGAAGATCGTGAACGGCGAGTAGGCACAGGTGCGACGTGGCTAAGATTATCCAAGTAATACCACACAGTCTTCCGAGATATCATGATTACATTATGTATTACGGCTACCTAACACGGGGAAATACTTGAAGGAAGCGTCGCCAGCTAGTAATATCCACAGCTAGTCGTCCTGCGTTCTTTCCCGCTCTACTCCACCCCTTTATCCTCACTCGGGCACACAAATCCCAGCGCGTGCAGGTCCACGCAACTCACGACTGAAAGCTCTTTGAGAAAAACATAAATATAAGCACCCCCTGCCCCCCAAAAAGAAGAAGAAAGTAACAAAAACGGCAGATCTTTAGCAGAAGCAGAAATTTATGGCGTTTCCAATTTTCCAGCAGCACCATCATTCACTGAAAGTTCCTCTCCACCTGCTGTCAGGTCTTGAAGAGACTCCCCTTGCTATTAATCTGGCTGCTGACCGTGGCAGATACAGTCTGCCGACAGAGACAGCTTCAGACTTTAAGCCCAAGGCAGCCAAGCGCAGTTCCAAAATGGAAACGGGCTCTAGGGCTGTGCCACTGCCAGGACAGACCATTCTCAATGTGTGAAGAGAAGCTTGCATGGGTTCACATGCTTCACAGCTGTGGTTTGCATGCTGAAATGTCCGACTGTAGGTAGCTAGCTTCTAACAAAGAACAAATGATGATCTCTTTCAGTTAATAACCCACCACATATGTGCGTGTAAACATATCTTTAGTTCTGTTCATTGCCATTTCAGCACCAACAAAAGAGCATGATCTGACGAGTTCTTGCGTTACAGGTCCTCGGGTCTCGAGTCTGCTTTTCCCACCGATTTGGGGCACGCATGCGAAGACCACCTTTCATCCTGTTTAACTTGTGGTTGAAGTTATATATGTGAACAGAAGCCCTAATACCAAACCCAAGCCCTAGCCCTGCCCCTAATCCCCATCCCCACAAAAAAAACCCAGATAAATCATAAACTAATAATTGTATCAAACCTGCGACTTCTACACCACGGATTGGTCTCTTCACTGTAACTATAAGAACTGAAGCTGTGTAGAGATCATGGCTTGACCTTTAATTAAATATTGTTGTGGTTAGCACTTGGTACGACGCGCATGCGTGCCCTAGAGTCGTTGGGAGTTGCAAACAACGGCACCCCGGCCAGGAAAAACTTGTGCTCCAAGGCTCCTCCCGCGTAGGCCGCTGTCGCCCCACGCGCCCACCCCCCCAAAAAATCTACCTTAAAGGAAAAAAAATACAGCTGCTGACGCGGTGCGTGATGGCATGCAGGAAATATAGTGTGTTATGTTTGGAACATAACTTTTCCTAGCCTACCGGGAAGGGTGGTGGGGCAGAGAAACTGAAATGAAAACATGACAGCTGGGACGCAATTCGCAACACAGTAACTCCAGGGTTTGCCCGTATGTCGTTGAAATCCATAGCCTAGTGAAGAAAATTAATGTTTTACATACAGAACAACACCTCTAGCACTGGCCGCACGGTATTCCAGTGTGTTGAGCAGCAAGCTACTGTTTTGCTTACATTACAAGACCACCCAGGATTTATCATATATAATCGAAATGGTTAGTGAAACAAAGTAGGAATGAACCGTCGGGGTATTGCCTGTCCAGTAACAGGACGGACTGTGATTACTGTGTAGCCGGGTGGTGGTTACGTACACCCAGGTGCCCACCCAGCCGGCCCCTGAACTCTCCTAGCTGGCACACCGTGGTTAGTTGCAGCATGCGCTTGACTGGTCGTTGTTACTCAAGTGTGGGAAACAAAAGGGTATCGTGTTTCGCTTGATCCCCTGACCCAAAGGTGGGTAGGGAAGGACCAACAAGGTCTCACTGTCCGAGGCCACCTATACACGCTTATCTGTAAGTTAGGTGCGGCCAGGTTTTTCCCCAGGGAAGGATGGCACCGCGTAGAGATTTATGGGTGGTCAGAGTCGCTCTGGAACCAGAGCAGACTAAGCATTTCAGCGGAAGGCGAGAGCGAAAGGTTAACGTTAACTACACTGCTACGAGTGTATTTAAAGAGCTGAGGATAAGCGGACAGCAGTAATTCTTTATCATCTTCATCGTCGGAGCTCTTCATCTTGAGTCGCTTGTACATGTAGCATCGGCTAGGAAGGTCCGTCCTGTGCTCTCACAGCGACGTGAAATGTACATGCATTAAAGTTTGCGAAAAGAAGCGAAGACGCCTTGTTGCTGTGTTCGGAGTGGAAGGATGACAGAACCAATTGTAACGAACCGCTACGGCTCGACCCTGTCACAACTGGAAAGTCACTGTCTTGCGTCGGAGACGGACGGATACAGGAAGCGGATGGGCGTGTACCTGCAGCTACCTTGGCAGAACAGCAGGTCACCCGATCCAACAAGTCATAAGGCTGACCTGACGCACAGTTCACTAAGCAAACGAGTGCCCAGGCACAATTATCCGTTGATTCCCTCCTCTGGTTTTTTTTTGTCTTTCTCTCCCCACTCTCTCGATATTTATTCTTTCTTTGCCTCTTGCACCTCACAGGCGCCCTCTCTCGTCCATTCGATCCTCCTCCCTCAAACTGCACGACAATCGACAGAGAACACGAACGTGTCACCCCCTCATGAAGGACACCAAGCAAACCTCCCATCTCGTGCCCTCGGGGGAGCGGGGGGGGGGGCGCATATTGCGACCTAGCTCTGACGTCCTTCAGCCTGCGGGGAGACCCCCGGCCTTTCGTCGCCTCATCCAGCGCCAATTCCGTGGGCGTTTCTGACGAAGGTCTCGGACTGTTTTCAACAAGTTCTCGCTCAATCGATATTTCCAAGCACCCTGGCATGAGGAGGCCCGGAGTGAGCAGGAAGGATTTGGTTCGGGATAGGGAAGCGGGGGTTGGGGGAAGGGGGCAGGCGAAGGGCGAAGGGCGAAGGGACAGACGCCTCCCTTATTACTCGCCAAAGGAAAAAAAAAAATCAACCCTTCAAATTTCTAGTTTTGTCAACCATCTTAAGAAAATTTAGATGTAAATGGAAGTGTTTTACAACTTAAAGGAGTGACAAGAAGTGTGATCGATGAGCCACAAGAGGTCAAAATCACAATGCCGGTGTCGCAAGAAATTTGGTCCGCAAAGAAATTTTGTCCGTGGTCAGGTAAAGCCAGCCACGGTATGTGCATGCACACACACGTCATTGGTTACTGTGGTCTGAGAATTTAAATCTCCAGTTATTAGCTAAATTGGAATCGTTCTTGATCTCAGCATCTGGGTTAGAGTAGGGTTCGGGTTAGGTTGGCGTTTTGCCACTCTCTACGCGCGCATGGGTAATCTGTATCTGTATGACCATATTTTTTGCTGGGCCGAATTTCTCACGACACCCGCAAGTGTAGCTTGTTCGCACCGAGTTGTGCTACCTACACTAGTCTCCCCCTTACACCCTCCACAATTATAACTAATAAACGGCTTGCCAGTTCTCTACACTCACTGTTATCTCTGGACTTCCCGAAAATATGCATTTACGCGGAGGAAATATGCATAGCGTCACACATAACTTCAATGTCTGGACACTGGGGCAAGAGCTTTTTCTTCACTTTTCTACGAGTCAAACCAACTGGAAAAAAAACCCCGCGACTCACAACATAAGCATCTGTCTACTTACTGTAGGACATCCATGTTGAAAGGGTTCTGCAGGTTTCCCAGAAACTCTCCTATCATCTGCTTGCTGAGGCCCTTCCTGGTGATGAAGAAGTGGGCCACACTCTGCGGTGTGGGTTCCACAAAGTGGTGCTCAATCAGGAAATCCAGACCTTTCTCAGGTTTCCTGCACGAAGACAGCCACAATCAGCAAACGGCACTCGAGTTCGTGGTTAACTGGATGAACGTGAGTCCCAGTCTGTCAAACCTGGGCGTGCCACAGTTGGGCGAACTAGAAGCCACGTTCATCCTATTAAGAATGGCATTTGCAGGTGTTATACGGCGCCCCGAAAGTTCATAAAGCATTAAAAGCAGTCCAGCACCATTGCAAGCTAATACATGCAGTAAATTATAAATAATTATAAATAAACTATCAAAACTGTATCTGTTCTCATAGCTAATCTATAAGAAGTATGCTTAGCAAAGAACCACCACTCTGTCCCTCTCTCTTCCCCTTCCCGTCTTCATCGAATATTTTCTTGTGTAATTAAGGACAGCGCACATCCTCTGAGTTACAGCACTCCACCAGATTGACTGGCCACTGATCCGTGTCAGCTGCTTCCGCCGAGGTGCACCGACTCTAGAGATAATCCCCCCAAACCACAGACGTCTGCTTAAGGGCGGCGCCACTTGACCCTGTCGTCTGCCATCAGGAAGGGAGGCATCATGCCTGCTGAGGTTAGCTGCACTTCTACTCAGGCGCCAAGCCACACAAATTTTTCCTAACTGAAAACGATTTGCCTCGCAGAGCCTGTATGTCTGCCAAGCGTCTGGCTTTTCTCTGTTAAGAAAAAGCTTTCAGAAGTGTCTCCGTTTCTTTCTTTTTAAATTTCAAGTGCGGCTTATCATCGTACGTGCAGCTAAGACGGCGATCAAAGCCACCGCCACGTCCCACCCTCCACCTCCCTCCCCAAAGCAACAAATCACAACAGGCCGCGTATGCATGTAAACGGTGCTAAATTTATTCCCGGACAACAGACATTTCTGTCTTTGAGAACACTGTTTCGGGAAATTTGGAATAAGCTATTCCCTTCCGGGACGACCGAATAACAAGGAAAGAATAAGCTATTCGGTTTTCGTGCGTGGAAAATTCAAAGAACGTATTTCTGTCATGGCGGCTATTCCGGAATAAGCAAGTTATTCGGGTTTCTTCCACAAAGGGCCAGAGCTGTAGAAGAAAATTGAAGAAATTACTTTCAGGCGTGCGGCCAGGTTTTACAACAAAAGGCAACAATTCGTTTAGCTGCGACAGAAAGGCACTGCCATGCCTTGAGAAGGCTGCCAGCAAACAACGAATGAAGCGCGATTGCTTCAAATAATCAACTCACAACCAAACTTCACATACCTTCAGCATGCGCGTGCATGTTTTGAAGTCTTATGTCTGGCATTGTCAGCGCCATTTGCACCTAACTTAAGGAGAATGACCCCCCCCCCCAATAAAAAAACAACCTTGGCGTCGTATATACGGCATATCGCGGTGCAGTGATTGTTACCTGCTTAACCAGACTTACTTGTTGAACTGATTGTCATCTGCTTAACCAGACTTACTTGTTGAACTGTCACCTGCTTAACCAGACTTGTTGAACTGATTGTCACCTCTTAACCAGACTTGTTGAACTGATTGTCACCTGCTTAACCAGACTTACTTGTTGAACTGATTGTCACCTGCTTAACCAGACTTACTTGTTGAACAGGTTCAGGCCTATGCGGTACTGCCGCTTGCGCTGCTTGTCGCTGGAGCGCGGCATGGTGTGCTGGTCCGGCGTGATGCTCATGCGCAGCTTCCGTTGGTAGCTGATGCTGTTCTCGCTGCACAGGCTGATGTTCTCCGTGCTGATGTTCTCCGAGCTGGGCGAGCTGGAGCAATGGCCGTCCATGCTCTCCGCCTCGCTGGTCTCCGAGATGTTGCTCATGCGTTTGACGTCGGCCTTCATCGCCGCCATGCTTCCGTTGGGCACCAGCCCACCGGCCCCTCCACCGCCCCCACCCGCCCCCACGCCGCCCTTGCGCTTCCAGATCGGCGAACTCTCGGGGGCACGCGCCGGGGGCTGGGGCTTTTCTCGCTTGACCCCCTCTGGGGCCGGCGGGGCCTCCCCGGGCTTGCGGGTCCGCAGCTTGACCTGCGTGTTCATGTAGTACTTCACCACCTGGTCGTGCGGCAGCGGCGAGCCCGGCTCGTCCTGGGTGTCGGGGGAGGCCAGGTCCACCCGCAGCTGCGGCTCGCTGAAAGACGGGTGGAAGTCGGTAGGTGGGTGCAGGAACTGGTACGACACCGGACTCTCGCTTAGATGCAGCCGCCCGTCGTGTGACGGCGGGGTGGACAGGCCGCCACCCAGGGGGGCGAAGGAGAAGTCGGAGGACGAGGCCAGGGAGGAGGAGGAGGGGCGGTTGGACAGCGCGCTGGTCAGGTCGTGGCCGCTGCCCTCGCTGTGGAAGCTGTCCGTCAGGATGTCCGTCTCCCTGCTCTCCAGCAGCGTCTCGAAGTCAAGGCTGTGCGGGTCCACCGCGCTCTCACCCAGCCCACTCGCGCCTGTCCGAGGGGACGCGTCCACCCCACCCCCGCTTCCCTCACCCCCACCCCCACCGGAGTTCAGCTCCGGGTACGAGTTGCGGTTGTTGTTGGTCTCCAATGACGGCATGCCCAGTTTCTGAACCTCACTTTTGCTGCTGGCCTCCCCGCCGTCCGGCACCTCCACGTGAGGGGAGCGCTCCAGCGGGCGGCGGAGGGGTGACCCCATCCCTCCCTTGGGGTGTCGAGGGTCCACCCTCACGCCCTGCTCGAATGTCATCTGGTGATACAGGCGGTGCTCCAGGCGACTCGCCGACTCAAACTCGGCCACCATCTTGCGAATGTCTCTGCCGAACGTCTCGCCCCCTGGTGTCGCGGCACTGCCGCTGCTGGTAGCAGTGCTGCCGCCGTCGCCGGCAGGGTGATGGTAGTGGTAGTGGAAGTTGCCGTTGTCGTCAGCGCTGGTGGCAGCGATGCGGTCGGTCCAGATGGTGTTGCTGCGGCCCAGCTCAGAGAGGCGCTTTGACAGGCGGCGCTCACCCACGGAATGGCGCAGCTTCTGGAAGTTCCGGTTCATGCAGTAGTGGCGATATGCGCGCTGGATGATGCGTGCCGCACGTCGAGCACGCAGAGAACCCCCGTACTTCCTCTCCAGCATCTCCACCTGCGGCACAGCAGGTAAGTGTGAGAGGAGGTCGTGCGTGACGTGTATGCATATAAGTGAATTCGTATGTACGCATGTATGCATGCAGTTAGTATGGACAGATGACTTCATGACTGAATGGGTGGGTGCATGCACCTGTACACAGAGGTTGGTATGGAGACGGGAGGTGATGCATACATGCTCGGAGGCAAGCAGTAGCGCGAGTTTGAATGGACAGATAGATAAACGCATGAATCCAAATTCTACCAGGTGCTGTGACCCTGCCCCTCTTGAGGGCGGGGAGGCGTGCGGCATAAATCCACATTATTTTAATATATGCAACGATATGTATGCATGCATGTGCAAGCAGGCATGTAAGCAAAGATGCAAGAGACATGGTGGGCTTTGACTGTCGATCTATAAAGGTCAACGGTGTCAAAGAATAACAATTCAGCAGTTGCTGATCGGATTGATGAAATCAGCGATTATTGGGCGGCTCAAAAAAGAAACAATTGTAACCCAAGTAAGACCTACATAACATTACTACTCCCTCCTACCTTAGTCCTATGACCTTTATCCTGCATCCTCCCTCCTGCTTTACTTCCTACCAGTTACCACGAACCTTGTTATTAAGGGTCGAAGTTCCGCCAGGCGGAACTGGGCACTACTGATCGACGTCAGCGTGACTGTATCTGTGTAATACTAAATAGTTTGCTCTTGTTCCCGCTGAGTAATAGTAACAGTTTACTCTTGTTCCTTCCTCTATCAGCACTTTGCTCACAAGACTGTCACCACTCACTGACGTGTTACGTGTTGTAATGTGCTGACAGATTCAGATTTGGCGTCTATCATCGGCCATGAACGCATAAAATTTAGAGAGCCCTATCTACACTCCTACTTGTAGTTGCATATAACTACCCCTTTCTCGCTCGCCTCCCACAACTTTCGCTCTTCGGTACCTTAGACTTAAAAATAACACCCCGCATCATCATCATCAGAAACAATAAATATCATTTGAACACTTAATCTGGATGTAAACCTGCCTTTAATAACAGAAGCAAATAATGTCGGTCAATATCAGAGTATAGCTACAAATGTAGTCGTAAGGGGAACAACTGGAACTTGTAAAGATTTTATGTTATTGTTTCACATATGTCGAGCGTATTTATCAAAGACTGCAAAACATCTCATCCCTTCCTGCGTGCAATTTATAATCTTTTTGGGATTCGTCGTTCAGACAGTCCCTCTTTGAAATGATAAACTCTCCCTCTTTCACTCACCTGCTTATCGTGGAGGTCCTGCGACAGCTGGTAGCTGGCCGCCTGTTGCGCGCGAGCCCGCTTTATCACATCCTCGCTGGCGTTCTTGAAGGAGCGCTGGCGACTGACCCGCGTGGACCCACTACCCACAATGCTCTGCTGCGACGTTAATTTCGGGGGGCGGGGGGAGTCCGGCGAGGCGCCGGACACCGACACTGTTTTGAGCGCCGACCCTCCACCTCCGTACAACTCATCTCGCGTCTTCACGCTGGTCACGCTGCAAACAGAACAAGAGCTTGTACGTCCCCAGCGTGCGGAATTATGGAAAAGAATTCTGACAATCTCTGGCACTATTCCAAGGATTAGCGCATCGATCTTCAAGAGTGAAAGGGAAAACATAAAGAAACGGGAGAACAAACAGATCTTTCAGCGCAAGCATCCTGTGAGCTGCATCCGGATCCAGCGATAAATCAACCGACTGCTCTAAAAGCTGCAGCTACGGCCTCTTGGCAACTTCTTAGACCGCAAGCCACTATCATCAGGCACCTCAACAACAAATCTTTCTGCAACTCACATAATTCGTAACTGGAACCCTTTCACCTGCTGTCAGAACTCCGCTTGTACAGCGTACACCTACATCGACCATAGATACAGAGACTTTTCCTCGCTTAGTGAAGCGGACATGCCTGCGAGTGCACTCGCTCACTCCCTTTCACGCGCGCACACGCACATACTCCGTTGCGTTCAGCTGAGTCAGCAATGACCTTTGCCACCCCCACCCCCCAATAAAAAAAGGGGGGG
>SMGT01003597.1:128948-140305 GCA_004794575.1 Lanistes nyassanus | reverse complement strand
GATAATGATGAAGTGCGACTTTCTCGCTTTTAATATTGCTGCAGCCTCCGACTACACAACGCTGTACCATGTTTAATGCCTCTGGAATAAAAACAACCGTCGGACTTCTGTCGCTTACGTCACGCACGGCAGTTTTCCGACTTTTGCCGAAGATTTATTTTTTTGGCGATCGTTTCGAACTTTACTTGTAAACGCAAAATCTACTAATTAATAAATCTAAGTACCGATAGATTACAATTCAGGTATAGCAAATTAGGGGGTTTACACCATAATCGTTCACAAAATATTTAAAATTGTGCGATTTTGTGAATGGTAGTTTCGTATCCAAAAGCTACCCTTTAAGTGCGTATTAATTAAAACAACAACAACAACAAAAACTTGTCTTCGACTGTTGTGCGCGATCAGCTGGCCACACAGTCGTAGTAACTCTTTTATAGACGAATAGGCTACACCAAACACGCCCACCTAATGAGCTTATTTTCAAGGCGACAACAGCAAACACCTTTCACGTCACTGCACCCAAAACACCATCCTACACTAGCTGCACGGGCTCAGACAGCACAGAAAACTTTGAGGAAAGAGGACCTCCATACAGTATCTGTACGAAACCGCATCTCAGGTTTAGTCTGGAAGGGTAAAGCTGTAGCCCAGACTTTCGACGTCATTATTCTGGAAAATCCCGGCTGCTTTTTTTTTCTTAGAATCCCGCGCACACCCAGCTGACAGCTCTAATCAGACCACAAATTGTGGTACAGATATTCCTTAAAAGCAGGACCAGGATGGAATTTTGCGTGTGGACAAAAACACCATACGAAGTTAAAAAAAAGTATTTTAAGGAAGGAGAGAGACTTTTTTGCCAATAGACGCTTTGATAGTTCCAAGGTTAAATGGACCAAAGAAGAGTCACGTGCTCGCGTTCGATAGATCTGATTGGCTGGCTATTTTTTTCCCGAGCTGGATAGCAGAACACACGTGGCTGGCAGGGGAAACGATTTGCGTTTGTTCCTTGACCAAACAACCGATTGAGCCCAGCTCAAAACTTTCTTCCAGCGAAGTGCGCATGCGCTAAGCACGAAACTCTCAAACTGTCTATTCAAAATGGTTGTTGTCTTCTGATCTGCGTATATTACAGTTTTGCGAACCGGAACTTCCAACTTTTGTGTTGCTGACGAACTCTAGGCATCAGACAAAACCTATGGATCGACAAAGAACGCGAACATAGTTACATGATAGAGTTGCGTTTGAGAGATGACAACTCTTCAGACGAGCGGTAAATAGCGACATCTAGCGACATTATCTATTAGCTGTTGGGGTGTCCTGATCTCCATCACTTCAACCTTCAAAGGCGGGGTTTCAATTTTGGTTCAAACATTCTTTTTAGAAGTGTCTCAAATTAGCATCTACTACATTTCATTTTTTTAAAAAGCGTTGGCCACCTAGCCGACATTTTCTTGATTATTCAACCATATTTGCCAACATTTCGCGTCAATCACAGACCTCTAGAAAAATTTCCATCACACACCTCGAATCCACGGGTCACGACCAGTCGACGACACACAAGTCAGCAGATCTCACCGCGTCGTGTAGACAACCTTCCCATAATCAAACCCACTGCGTCATACAGCGTGACGTTTGCCTGCAGCACGATGCAGCAAAAGCAAGTTCGCCCCGACGTGCAAGGCTGCCGCCAAGCGTGTGTAACCGTCATCGAAGGGACGCGACAGTCTGAGACGGACACGGCATGCACTAGCGTGGCTTCCACGATCCGCACGACGCGCTGGGGCTGCAGCTGCTGTGGCACTTGCGAGGCCGTACGCGCGGTCCTAACCACAGAAGAAACAAGCGCCCCGTCTCTCTCTCTCTCCGCTCACCCAAAGTCCTCCTTATCGGGGCGACAATAAGAGACCAAGCCGCGAGAGCGACTTTCAAGTGGCGTGTCTTGCACGCGCTTTGCGCTGTCTTTCCTGACTAGGACTCCTGCTTCCTCCAGACAAGGGCGGCCACACGAAGAGCGACGGATGTGACTGAAACGCCGGGTTTTCTCTGACAGCCTCCAATCTCTGTTACACGAACCGGCGTCTACCGGTGGAGTTCTTACGTACCAATTACGTACATCTGTCTTTTAACTGATAATGCCAGAAGTCTTCTCTGGTTCTCTTCTACCACGTACCCAAGCAATTTTCTGATTACAAACCACGTGAAACATCAAGACTTTCTAGTTTTGTTCCCACGTTTCTTAACACCCTTACTTCCATCCCTTCTCTACACTTTACGGCAGTCCACGAAATATCGTCTTTTTCCCGGGGAAACGATCGAGGGAGAAGTAGGAGAATGAGGATAGGATTTGCTCTTTTAAGGTTCCTCAGATCTCAAAACCAAAACGGGAATCATTTCATCCTTCCCTCCTCCTCCTCCTCAGAAGTTCAAAGACTGTTTAATTAAAATATAGCCTTCTTTGGGGAATCCGCTTGAGAACGCTGGAAATGGCTTAAATCGAAACACCTTTCTAATCAAACTACTTCTACAGTATTAAGAAAAAGGACGCCCCATGCCACTAGACAAGTTTGCTGTCGATCTTTCATTCAACGCCCTCAATGTCTTTTGGCCGGTCTAATCCCTTCTTGGTGTTCAGTTGGTACGAACAAAACTTCCATCAAATCTAGGTGCTCCTCTTCATCAGTACTGACTGCTGTCTAGATTGCCAAATTTATTCTAAAGGTTCTAATCCACAAACAGCCATTTGTCGACTCGCCCTGATCAACCATACACTGATGCAACTGGTGGAGGTACAAACTACAAGCACTGAAACCAGGGACTGTCTGGCAGGCGGCCAACAGGTGTACAAAACAGACGCGCTTCACGGTCAGTGACGCTACAAAGAGACTACATGCGGATCCCATGACACGGCACAGTACTTCAAAGAATGCCTGAACTCGCGCTCTTAACGGCTTCAACCAATACACACGCTGGAAAGCCACGAGCGCGGTAATCAACTGGCGCGGATATCCCGGACGACATCACTTCCACCTGACGAATACCTTTCCATGTTCTGTTAAAAAAATTGTCACAAACCGCCAAACTAATTCAATCCTTCACTCCATCGAACCCAGTTTCGATCCTTTTGTTTGCACAAGATCCCACAGCATACTTCGTTCCCCAAAGCCCGTCATCTTTAGCGCTGATGCCGTCATTGCAGTCTTGCCAGGTCCGCTCGAGAGAGAGAAAGAAACAGACCACACCGCGAACCACGCGCCTCTTCATCAACGACAACGAAGGAAGTTTAGAGTAAACTACTAACAACTTTGCACAACGGACATGGCACACCTGTTCTCTTACCACGTACATGTACCAGCCTGCGCTGTTCACACCTACTACACGCACTTTGCTTCGGCCTGCCTTCCCGAGCTACGTTCGTATGGGAACTGAAGAGGGCCTTGCGTGCTGTCCGAGCTGTACAGATGGCTACAGACGATGGGTGAGGCCGCTCCTCCTTTCGTGACTCCCCGACCAACTATCACCCTTGGGGTCTGGGCTTGTTGTGTGCGAGTAAACCGACAGCGCCGAACTACTTTGTGTCGGCCGTCATTAGGGCCACACACGCGACACCACCCCGCGTGCTGACAGCTGCACATCAGGCATCACGAACAGCAGCAGCGCAAATGAACTAGGTTGCACTTCCTCCCCCACATCGTTTCATACACGGGATAAAGAGAATGCAGCTTTTTCGATATTTGCAAGCTGGGCTATTGTGGTGTCCTTAATACTTTCAATTTCAGTAAGAAAAAGGTACGCAATATGAGGGAAGGCGTCTCGAGCTGCCTATAACCCCAACACATTTCGTAGCAACTTAAGTCATGAAGGCAACAATCAATAACTTCATACCTCCTCGAATTAACAGCAACCAGTCATAGCGTTTCTGAATGAAACCCCTCCCGTCTTTCCCCAGAAATCTGGATATTCAGCCACAACCCCAACCCACAACCTTCTCCTACTCCACTACCGAGGCGAACTTTTGGTGCCTGGGGTTGTCGAGTTACGGGCGATCACGTGCGGCGTAGAGTGTCGGGTAAACACGGTGCCATCTGGCACGCGCCTGGCAGTCGGCAGTACAGTTCTGTATCGAACAGGCCAGAATTCTCCGCCAGGAAAAAAAAGATTTCACGCACTGGTAGAATTTGAGAAAAGAAGCGCACATTCGGAGTATGTCATAGCCTTTCCTGGGAGTAAACATGACTGTGTTACAAGTTTGTCATGACGCATTATCTACCGAGGATATGTGCATCGCGAGAGCTCCTTTTCGAGCCGTTTTCAGCGGTTCGATAGACGCCTAAAGTAGCCAGTCAAACATAAGGCCGGTTACTAACACTAATCACCTGTGCGCGTGCGACCGAAGTGTTGGCCAAATAATTGATGGCTTTGCCTACAGCACGAACATTTAGACTTCTCAGTTCTCAACCGCTCTATGCCCAGATTTCGGGTTCATTAAAAAAATTATTTGGTTTATTTCCCCCTCGTCTGCGTCTATCCGACAAACTGCTTTCTCTGGTCTTCTGCCGGTCCCTGCATCTTTTCTATTGCGGACTCTTTCTCTCCCACTCCTCATTCTCCCCCCTTCCATTTCATTATTCTCAATGCCTCGTTTCTCTCTCTTTCACATTCGACAGAAAGCGTCCTCGGTGTAGCCTTACCTAAGCTGGGAAAGATAAGACCAACAATCGCCCGGTTTAGAAAAGCTTTTACTGCAAATCCCGCACGGTACGATTAAGTCGAAAGATAAACAATCGCAAGGATCTTATGTTCCTCTCCTCCAACCAAACCACCGCAACAAACTACAAGCTAAACCGCTTACAGGAACCTGAGGTCCTACAAAGGATACGCGGCACCCACCACTGCGAGCCAGCTTAACGTTTCCTTCTGCTGCGTGCACGGTCAACCCTAGTAGGGCCTCAGCTTCCGGTAAGGTGCTGTTGAACGCCACAGGCTTTCTGTGCAGACGCCGATTTTCGCCGGAGTGTCGCTGCGATATTGTACGAGAAGTACTTCCATGCAAACGGGTTGACATCTAAGATACAGATGGTTGAATTTATTTGCTGTTTCGAGTCTTCTCCATTCTAGTGACAGCCCCCAGAAGACAAGCACCTACTGCGCACTGTCTCTGCTCAGTCTGCTGACAGACCAACAGCCAAAGGGCAGTTGGTCCACCCTTCGGCGCTCTCTAAAAGACTGTCGCTAGCCACTAGCGCGGTCCGCAGACGACTAGACTGCG
This sequence comes from Lanistes nyassanus, assembly GCA_004794575.1. Classification (NCBI taxonomy): domain Eukaryota; kingdom Metazoa; phylum Mollusca; class Gastropoda; order Architaenioglossa; family Ampullariidae; genus Lanistes; species Lanistes nyassanus. The sequence continues at coordinate 135,039 of SMGT01003597.1, read as the reverse complement.
TGTTGTCAGTCAGCTCGCACGGCACCAGAGGGCACTACTGACTGACATGCGCTGAAGTAACAGCCTAAGGCTGAGGACGGAAATATCACAGACTGAGACAGGACAACACGTGGGGATGGGAGGCAAAGAGATGGTCCCCTCCTCTCGCCCGAATGGCCAGCCAACCCGTCAGACATCTTGTGTTCCTCCGTTTACCCAAGAGCTTAATCGTTTGCTGTAGCCTTCAGCCTTGCACACCCAAACCAAACCAGCTCAGCGTAGAGAACAAAATGCTGTCAAAAGCCTCCTTGAAGTCAACACAAAGTTGAGGGGGAAAAAAATCGAAGGAGCCGTGGAAGATGTGTGGACCAAAAGGCGCAGAACTGCAAACACCAGCCTCGTTCTCACGTCGCGGTGTTGACGGCTTAATGATGTCGCCCCTAATGAGAGATGTTCACACCTAAGTCTCCCAAGCACATCAGTCATGTATAGTAAACCTCCCCATGACTCACCCTCCCCTCATCTCTGTACCATCGCAGAATATCACCTCACCCTTCTCTGTTGCTCGCTCGCTGGACCCCTCCGCCCCGTTTGTAAAAGCGCATGCATCTGCACATTCGCTGTGAGGAGAAGGCGGGGTAGAAAAAGAAGTATTTGCGCTTTTATAAAGTTATATTTGCTCGTGTGCTTTTTTGTAATCTGTCCAATGGCATTAGTGACTCTGAATCCCTGCTGACAAACGCACTAGGTATATACAGACCAAGGCGCCCTTCAGATTCTCCCTACTAACCCACCACGCACCGTTTTTTTGCTGGCTAGACGATGGGTAATCCAACAACCAGCTGCTTCACTGCAGGAACAATACAAAGAGAACGTTTTTAGCAGCCCGCACTTCTGAAAACACACACGCACACACAAGCGCGCGTGCGTAAGAGGGAGGGTGAAAGCAGCCAGCCTTATCTGGCAAGGATGGCGCGTCTCAGCTGACTGCCATTGTTCTGTGAATGAACAGTACGTCCCCTTAGCAGCCCATATAGCTTCGCACAGCAGCGTAAGAATGGCAGAAGGCCCGCTCCCCACCCCACCCTTTACAAGCTTGCAGTAACTTCGCGGAAAGCACGATGCACGACCGCTGCGCATCCACACCAGTTTGAGGACATTATCCAGTGCTTGTGATGAGGCGCCGAGCCTATCGTGTAGTAGGCTCACCTTACAACAAGATCGTGACAGCGTGCAACCTTTGCTCCTTTGTGTTAACACAAACTACACAAAGGACAGCTACGTAGCCACATTATATTTAGAATTACATATTTTCCGAAACTGAAACATGGTTTTTATGACGTTGATGTATAAAATGCATCGAATTCTTATTCATAAATAATTAACTTTCCAATAATTAACACAACAAATCTTAAATGTTCCCTGACGACATACCGCCTCACTGACGTCACAGAGTTTCGATGATAAATGTCTTCAAGTGATAGAACCATTCAACCCCTCCCCCATCTCTCCAGTCGACATGAAGAACACAATCAAAAATCTATATTTCAAATCGCCCGTGATTATTCAGATCGAGGTTTCTCCTGCCCCAAGTACTATACAGTGATGGTCCCGACACCAGATTAACCACGCTCTTCAGTGAGTATGCAGCGTAGTACCTACTATGGATGAGGTCCAAGCCAGTGATGGGGTAAGTAAGCATGCAGGTGAGACAGCAACAGATGAGTAACCTGCAGTGCATGTCGTCATTACCGCGAAAGCTATATCCATGACCCTTCGTTGTCGACGAAAACCAGGGCTGGACGCTCTGATCACAGCATCGAGGTTCTTTTGCGGTGTTACATCGTCTGACGTCACATTGCTTAAGCACAGCTCACGCAGGTTCGGTAAGACAGTATGGTCATAAGGCGACAAGCTTGGTACAAATCAAACGATCTGAGATTAGGGCAGCACCGGTCTTGACCTGTAGCCTCTTTGTTTCTTGGCCGTGTTTACGTACCTTCCTGATACGCGCCCAGTTTGCGGCGGGACTTTTAGCAATCAATAACCAACCAACCAACCGTGTTCACGTCTTCCGTGGTTGCTTCTCACACCAGAAAAACGCCATCAGGTGACAGATCATCTCCCAGTAACTATTTTCATGCCAACACACACAGAGCTTTTGACGGGAAGTGGGAGGGAACACACAATGGAGTAGGAGGAAAAGGGCAGAGCGATATCTCAGCAATCAGGGCTTACCTTGACGTCATGAGGCAGCGGACACACTCGCAGCATTTTGACAGCAACTGTTCCATGGTGCGCGAGCCAGACCTGACCAAACTCTGGCGTCGCGTTCTGTCCCCTGACCAGCAGCCTCGCAGTCTTGTGTCTACTGCCCGCCGGCCAGCCGCCGTACCGGCACCAAGGGGCTGCAGTACATGTCTAACGACTCACCTGGCGGCCCCAGCCAGGTATGCAGGCGCGGCCTGCTGCATGCAGTCTTCGTACACCTAGGTGTGCGCGCGTGTTTTCCGCGTTATCTCGTGCCAGTTCCCCAGACTTCGAGTTCTAACAAGTCCAGATAGCCTCCGATTTCGTAGGGAAGGGAGGGGGGAGGGACGGGAGGCTGCCAAGTTCAACACTTCTCTCTAGCTCGTGTGTGCGCGTGCCCCAGTCGCGTCTAACCAGCGCATCGCCGCATCTCACGCGACACCGCCTGCAGCAGCAACAAAAACAACGGAGACAGCAAAACAGTGACGATCTTGTCCCTCCCGATCATGGACAGAAGATAACACCGACATGCTTGCTTGGACTGTCCTTGTTTGCTAACTGAAGCGATTTAGTCACGGCGTAGGTACATAGTCATAGTACATAGTCAGGTGTATATATGCACACAAACACATGTTCAGGTGTAAGTTCACAGCTGTAAATACCTGTATGTGAGCTAGCCAGCCCTCCAACCCTTGTGTACGTGAGCAATGGAAACAGCCGTCAGCTCGACGCAGTCCACCGACATCATCGAGATGGTGAGAGACGGGTTCCATTCGTTCAGGGCCCTTCCACCGCGCTGCGCGGCATCGCTGTTGGGCTGACAGCACGTCAGATGCCGCGTTGCTAGTCAGGCAGTCTCCGCTTGCCTCAGGTACGCCCTGCATAAGTTCAAGCCCGCGGCTTCCCCGTCGCCGCGCCACAGATGCTACAGACGATGGCAAGTCCTAGCGCCGAAAATTCCGTGTACGCTCTAGCAAGCGATCCACTCTCCCCGACAATATGCGTGTACCGCAACAAGCTATGCGTAGAGGCACAATATCTGGGAGAGTACCCAGGTAATATGTGAGCCCGATACACTGATATGTCGTGCGACAGGCATGCCCAAGTCGCAGGTCGTGTGCTCATCACAACGCGTTAGACTGCATCCTGGCACCACGCCTTTCCAGATCGAACGGATCACATGAGAACGTCTTTCTAATTTATCTAACAAGATCCACAAACCTGAAACCGCAGTTTTTCCAAAAGTCAGCATTTTTAAGGTGCACCCGCCTCCGTCTGTTAAGAATCCCAAGTGATCAAGATAAAAAAAAACCTAACAAAGCTGTCCATACAGCAAATTATTTTTGTCAAACCAGCTTTCCTTTGCCCCTCCCCTCCAAAAGTCATGAAAACGAAACCAAAACTAGCTTGTTAGTAATTAACGAAAACTAGTTTGGTAATTAAAGAAAAGCATCTGTTGCTCCAACACAAAAGTCGCTCGTGGCAGCTGAAAGTAAATGCTTAAATTGTAATTGAAAGCGAATTTTAACAAATTCTGGTTAGTGTACCCCTGGTGAAATCCAAGCCAAGTGCGTCAGAACACAGCCATCTGTAAGTAATGTTTTCAATGTACTTGGCACCGTAGCAAGGAACCATCTATAGAAGCTTACGTTATGCCACATGAGCTGAACAAAATAACTTCCCACGACTGCATGTTAACAAAAGATTATGAAACTTTGGAGCCTTTCATGCAGTTTAATGCCTATTCCAACCCACAGAACTTTCGATAACATTTAATACAACATGTAAGTGGATTACCTACTACCAAAAGGGCACGTACTACCCGAAACAAGGGCAGCTAACTCATGATCCGACTCACTTCGGACTCGAGCACAGCGTCACGTTTCTTGTGACAGTGCTTTGATAAATCTTAATCTACATGATAATGTTTATAGCCGCCCTCTGGCTGGCATACTAAACACACCGTACGCGAAGGCTGACCGATTACCTCATCATAAAATCTCCGGCAGTTCACAGAACGTGTCTAGCCTGCACACCTTGTAGACAATCGTCTATTGAACCGGTGAAAACAGCTCCGAACTGAGCCGAGAGCGAAAACCGCTTGTTTGGGTAGGTGGATCTTTGTGAACATGCGCTCCTGGTCTCCCCCCCCACCACCACCACCACCCCGTTCCCACTTTCCGCTTCCTAAACAGCGCCACACCAAGGCGAAGGCCTCATCGCTCGTGTATCGTGTACATCTTCGTTAACGATCTTCGAATTCTCTCTCCCCCCCCCCGCCCCCTCTACCGCCAACCACTAGCCCACCTGTACCGATGATAACGCAGAATGTAGCAGTACAGATTCTCAAACAGTAGAACGCTTTGTACATTTCCACGTCGTCCCTATATTAATGAAAGGAAATGCGAGACTATACTTTAAAGGGTGTACTAGTTCCTATATTTTGTTGAACAATGAAGGCTACCGGACTGGAATGACTGCTGAAACGCAGATTGCTGGTGTGCGTTTGCAGTGTCAGCTGACGTCTAACTGCGGTCTTAGCAAGCTGACGTCTAACTGCAGTCTTAGCAAGCTGACGTCTAACTGCGGTCTTAGCAAGCTGACGTCTAACTGCGGTCTTAGCAAGCTGACGTCTAACTGCGGTCTTAGCAGGCTGACGTCTAACTGCGGTCTTAGCAGGCTGACGTCTAACTGCGGTCTTAGCAAGCTGACGTCTAACTGCGGTCTTAGCAAGCTGACGTCTAACTGCGGTCTTAGCAAGCTGACGTCTAACTGCGGTCTTAGCAAGCTGACGTCTAACTGCGGTCTTAGCAGGCTGACGTCTAACTGCGGCCTTAGCAAGCTGACGTCTAACTGCGGTCTTAGCAAGCTGACGTCTAACTGCAGTCTTAGCAAGCTGACGTCCAACTGCAGTCTTAGCAAGCTGACGTCTAACTGCAGTCTTAGCAAGCTGACGTCTAACTGCAGTCTTAGCAAGCTGACGTCTAATTGCCATGGGTCACTTTCAGTGCTAGAGAAAGATGAGGAGGAGAATGCTGCTGCGCGTGTGTGGGGGGGGGGGGAGGGAGACGGGGTGGTAAGAGACAGGAATGGAGGAGGAAGACAAAGGGGTCTGATACCGACACTAGCACGGTGGTTTGGCAGTTTTAACTAACAATAACTACAATATACTTTACAAAATGTCATACACTGTGGAACGACTATCTCGACTTCGTCCTGACCCTTGTTGCGTAAGAGTGCAGTGGCGGAGTCACGCAGCCGTCGTCGGTGGGTTCTGGACACTGTGATACAGCGGTTAGCACGGGGCGGTACTCGTGACAGCCTCTTGGCAGGCATCGAGGGGGGCTGGTCCCACAATGGCACTTAGAAAACCAGAAGCACTTGCCGCGCACGCACGTGACGTCAGCGCAAGTGGCGCACACTTGTGGCCCACTCTAGGCTGCCGTTATCAGGAAACGGTCACAGCTCAGCACTACTGCACAATACATTATCTGCCTTGGACCACGCAACTGTTTCGCAATCAGCGACACGGAGACCCATTTTCCACCTCCACTGTTTTAATGCGATGTGAACAAACGACAGGCGAGCAGAACGCGATCTTATGAAGCACGGGATCGTTTAACTGGCAGAGCACACTACGTGGACTGCATCCCTTCTTTTGGAGGAAGGGGGCGCTGTTAGGAGTTCCCATAAACCTGCCATATAGCTGAGAAAAACATCTGGGATAACGACATTAACAGTAAACAGAAACAAAGGCAGCCATATGGTTGGAAAAACATATGGGATAACTACACTAACAGTAAATAGGAACAAAGGCAGCCATATGGTTGGAAAAACATATGGGATAACTACACTAACAGTA
>SMGT01003597.1:116595-128831 GCA_004794575.1 Lanistes nyassanus | reverse complement strand
AAATAGGAACAAAGGCAGCCATATGGTTGGAAAAAACATATGGGATAACTACACTAACAGTAAATAGGAACAAAGGCAGCCATATGGTTGGGAAAAAAAAGCATTTGGAATAGCTACACTAACAGTAAATAGGAACAAAGGCAGCCATGTGGTTGGAAAAAAAGCATTTGGAATAGCTACACTAACAGTAAATAGGAACAAAGGCAGCCATGTGGTTGAAAAAAAGCACTTGGAATAGCTACACCAACAGTAAATAGGAACAAAGGACGCTGTTTTCGGTGGCACTGGTGTGTGAACTGATTTCCAAGGTTCGGGAAGCTCTCACCATCCAATCTCCTTTCAGCTCAGTTCAGCTCAGCATCCTCATCTCTGCGTACACCCATCATCACCCTGCCACCGCAGGATAAGACTCGCGATTCTCTCTCTCACTCACACATACACAAACGGGAACGCAAGAGGGCCACACAGCACAAATCTTTACCAGCCACGCAAGCCGTTCAGCTGACGGACTGCTGACGACCAGTAGCGTCAGCCAGAGACAAACTGCAGGCTGACCTTTGTCAAAGTCGCCCTTAATGACAGTCCTAGCCTCGATGCCAGCCGTTACCTGTCAACAGCACTGCGTCACTGGACTTTTCGCAGTCAAAAATTCTCCGCACTCCCTACCGCCTCCCTGCTTCCACCACCCACCGGTAGGTGTTGCCTGATGTGTGCTAATCGAGCGTGGGTACAGGTTACGCTTTACCCGCAGCCGGAACCAACACGCCTTGTACAACTTAAGAAATTTTATCATTAAATCCTTTCCAAATTACGTCCGTTATGTTCCACAACAGCATTTCGCATCCACATTGCACTACAAAGTGCGGTCGACAGCATCTCGCCTTTCTTTCCCCGGAAAAAAAACTGACCATGTTCTCGTGCACTGCCCGCGCAGCACAAGCAGTGTTCCAACAAAGACGGTTGATTCGGTTTCTGTTGCTTATAGTCCGGTCGTAAACAATGTGCTTGTCAGGGTGCTGCTGCTTGAGACAACGTGTTGTCACAGGGGGGACTACCTGCCGTCACAACACAGGCTTCAGTCCCACCCAGTCCCATTATACCAACAAGGACCAACCAATCCTACTACTGTTCCCTATAGTGCCAGGCGTCTGGCAGGGCAGCTACTAGAATGACAATTTCTGTCTTAGGTATGACTCGGGTGGGGACCGAACCCCTGTCCTTCCACCTCGGAGGCACACGCCTTCACCGGTAACCACCGAGGCAGTCGCAAGGAAGACAGGAGTGACTGTAGAAAGGACAAGGAGGAAAAGGGCTAAGGGGTGATCAAAGCGGGTACCGATGCCAAACAGAAAGCTGAAGAGCTGAACATTGAAGTGACAGGAAACATCACGTCAGAATACAATGCGAAAAGAGTCAGGACAGCGTGCCTTCAGGGATCAACACTACCAGCGACATTAATAGTTGGCCCACAGACAATCCCTTTCCCTCCCCTGGGATAGAAAGCATGGCTTACTACAGCCTATGCTGGAACTACCTGCCAGCGCAAATCAGCTCATTTTCTGAACAATTAAAGCTTCCGACCCTGAAATCGCTGCTCGGCGCTCACGGTTATCTCTGGCTTCCCTGGCAAGGTCCATTACCTGTTCGCAGGTGAAGCCGAAGTGTGAACGCAGGTCTGGCCTGGCAAGGGTCGTGTTTCATTCGTGCGCTGCCGCGGACTCACCACACGCGAACAAACACGTCTGCCGCCCGCACCCGTACTGTCGTTCAGCAGACCGTGCCATGAAGCAAACATCCATCTTCAAAATTCCACAGGAAACCTTCCCCTTTCCCCAGCTCCCTCCGAACGTGTAACACTCAACCGATCTGTTACAATCATCTTATACTTATCTCAAAAGTCCTAAACTAACTTTTTTCCCCACATATCTGGGTTGTTTCTGTGAAGACTTTAATGGAGACGGAAAGCCTCTGTATTTTTAAATATATATATATATTATCGTTTTAATACGCGTACATGTTAAAAGAAATCGAATAAAGCATTTACAAAATATTTACTCACAGCAAATCCAGTAAAAGCTAATTTCTTGTTTATATTTCAACATGCCTCCAGTCATTAAAATACGTCAATAGTAGCGAAGCTTTCGCCAAAAGACTACTTCGTCGAAAATAGATACTTTCCACCTAACACTTAAAAAAAGGCCGACAGTGGGGCATGGGAAGCGGATTTTAATGAATGTAAGCACGAAACAAGCGCTGAACACGTGCTGCAGACGGGGTTAATTGCGTCAGACCCAAACGTACTGGCAACGAGTAAATGAGCGTGGGGCAAGCAGGAACAGTCTAAAGGTCAGTAGCTGGCGGCACCTGAAAACAGGGAGGTGATCAGGACACCAAGGCCCGCCTGAATGAAACAGGCGGGGTGGGGGGAGGGGAGAAGACAAAATATGGCTACATTTCACGTTAAATGCACAATCACCAAACCCCCAATACGCAATCACTGAGCACCCAGTTTCTGTGAAAATAAAGTAAAATATTTCGGACGAACAAAATACAAAACTAAGCGGTCTTTGAAAGAAAAACACGGGGTGGGGGTGGGGTACAATTGTATATGCTTATAGGCTTGTTGAATCTGCGGCAAGCTTAAGGATTAGAGGGCATCGCTCTGAGTTCCACCCCTAACCCACTCACCGTTCAGATGCTAGTCCAGTAAAGCGCCAACTGGTGATTTTTTTAATATATAAAAAAAGCGCCCACAGAAACTGACCTCGTCTCAATCTGCCACCACTGGCTGCCCTCGTTGTACCGGCAATCCCAGGGCTAGCGACGTCGCACGAGCCGCGTCTGGTCTAGTTCCGCGTGCCGACCACTTCCTGCTCGATGCGGAAAAGATTTTCACGTCTTTGTTTCTCAAACCTTTGAACTGTTGGCGATAAACCGAAGAAAACTACACACTAAGAGGGCACAGTTTCAAAACCTATTCGCTTTGAGGCCGCGAAATGGGAAAATGTTCCTCTCTGGTTGTCTAAATTGCACTTTCTCACGCGCGAGCGTTTTCGATACAAAGGGCGCACATACACGGAACAAGCATATTTTATGTCGTGAGCGCAAGTTTCCTTTAGGCTGTTGTATAATATCAGCTAGTGTCAGCTGCTCGGCGTCTTCCCCAAAAGCGGACATCCTGTTGATCAACTCTTCACAGCCCCAACCAGACCGGGCACAAATTAACCCTAATGTCTAGAAAACAGTATCTAGCAAACTCCTGTGAACCTGGTGTATGGCCGACTGCTAACGACAACAGATTAACTTTAGCCCAATGTTGCTCTTCACTGGTCACCTGCGCTCATTCCTGTGGAGGTTGGGGAGGGGAAAACGATGTTCATGTGTAGTACAGTTATCACACAGTACTTCAGACTCGCTTTGACGAGACAATAAACACCCTCTAAAGCTGATCGAGGCTCTGTACAACGACGATGTGCTGATGCATTGGTTGTGATGGACATTCCAGTCTGGGCGTAGACACGTGTCGCCCGCCGCACCCGCTAATTAATCTGTTGTCCGATATAGCGGCCTCCTTTCTTATCGAAAACGCTCGCGTAGTCTATCCGCAGTGTCAGTCACCAACAAGAGCGAACTGGTGTCTGGTGTTCAAAAGTTCAACGTCGAGGCACTGCGGTTACAGGCACGAGACCAAAACTGTCGAAGGCGGGGAGAGAGGGCGGAGGGACTGGTCAAAAGGCCGGACAGTGGAAGGTCACAGCCAAAGACGTCTGCAACTCCATCCAACCACTAACACCCCACCTTCTCCGACACACTCTGCAGACAAAAAATACTATCGCTTATCAGTATTATCGGATATCGTTTCTTGGTGGTCACTCAGCTCGACCACGACAATTACAAGGGGAGACGAAAGGTGCGAGAGGTGGGGAGGAAACAGGTGAGAAACACGATGTGCTCAGGAGAATACCGTTACGCGCTCTGGATCGCACGTGGTGCCGTCAGAGGCAGAATGACAAACACCTTTTAAGCATTTTAAAACAAATCTTAATATCGTGCACTAGCTTCATTTACGCACAGAAAAAAAAGTCTAAACAATTCTCTGGTTGAAGAGCTAGAACTGGACGCGACAGATAATCTTTCCGTCTACATGGTGCGGGGAGGTCATCCGACAAAAAGAGTGCAGTGCAGTGCAGCACAGCACAGCACGACCGGGTCAGGGCTGGCGTCTGTGCGACCAGTGGCGGATGGCGTGTCAGGCAGGGCATGTCACGGCACTGCGGCCTGCTGTCACGGTGGTGCACGGCCAGACGTCGGTAGCAGTTGGCGCGGCGGCGGAAACTGTTCCCAGCACGAACAGCAGGTAAAGCTGCGCGCTTCCCAGCCCCAGTTGACAGGCACTCACGTCAATGTCCCTCGTGTTTCTCACGTGGGGCTGTCTCACGCTGCGGCCCCCCACCCCATCTCTGTGTTCTGTACCGCACGTACGCACGCACGCCAACACATTATTTTTTTGAATGCCGCCTCTGTCATCCGCCCATGCGTATCTATGTTCCCTGCTCGATACTCAAAAGCATTATCTTATGTGAGGGAGGTGGGTGTGATGGGGCGAGTATGTAATCGTGTTTTACATCAGCATAAGAGCATTAATTACTATCTGAAATAACTGTGCTCTGGGTGCATAATACAAGAGCCGTTCTGGCAAGTTCAGCAATATATATATATATAGTAACAGGCAAGTCACCTCATATGATTAACAACACCATACATCAATCAACGTAACTGTACAAGACAGGTATTATTCCAGCACAAGCATGACGTCATGTCCAGGACTGCTTTCTTTCGCCTTTCTTCATTCATTCTTGCGCGCGCGTGCGTGCGTGTGTGTGTGAGAGAGAGATGGGGAAAAGGGAATACACGTCCACCGTTTAGTTGGGACAGTGAACAAGACTATCAAAACAGCACTGTCAGAAAAATCACGAAAATCCCCGCCTCTCCAGGAGAGAAAAGGCAGGACAAGGCATTTGAACTGATTTCATGTCCAGGACTGTGCTTTCTTTCGCCTTTCTTCATTCATGACGCTCTAAGACTCTCTCTCCCTGTCACTCCTAATCCTTTTAAGTGAAAGTCTGGTGCATTTTAGTACTTACGCTTTTCATTTATCTATTGGAATGACATTTTTACATATTGTTTGTGTATGCTAGCCTTAGTTAAATATTATACTATATTATACTTTAATGTGACGAACATAAGACAAATTTCTGTGCACATTTTTGTGCTCAAATAAACTTCTTCTCTCTATTCCTCTTTCTTTTTATGCACTCATTTCCCAAGAATATTTAAATACATCCCTAACCCAGCAACTTTCTCTCCTGAACACTGGAAATATTTTTGCCTGCGGACGGAAACAAACTATGCTGCCAACAACGCTGGCCTGTAGATCATCCCTTCAAAGTCCACATTATGTCTTGCGATACACTTTTTTGGGTGAAGACCTGATTACACCTATCAACAAGATGCCAACAATTTGACTAACAAAATCATACCGTAATAAAACAAGTGCCTGCAGCTAGGAGTAAAAAAATATGGTAACAAAAAGGGAACTGAGCCAAGCTAAGCATTTAATACCAGTATTTAGATTGGCTCAATTCTCCTGTTGTCACCAAATTACAGTTCACTAAAATAAGGGGTAAATGTCTGTGGTAATGTCTCGCTGAAACACTGGAAAAAAAGGAAGTTAAACCCGAAACCGAATGCAAAATATCCAAAAGATGTGTGAACGGATGAGACTCACCGTCCTTGGATCTTTATTCACAGTCATCCACGACAGGTGCGACTGTACACACACGTACCGGGTCTACATCCACCAAACATCCAACCACACGCACCGACGGTACCGCGCGACGCACTGCGGCACAAAGATGTCACAGTACTCACCCCGGGGCTGGCACACCTGACCAGGTGCGGGGTCGGCTCGATCCTAAGTCGTCCTTTGCCTACACCACGACGGCGCCGCGACCATCGGCGTGTGCGTGACAGCTGACTGACGGCGACACGAAAGCGCGCCGGACGACAACTGCAGCACAGTGGCGGTGCTTTGCGGCGCGGGCCTATGACAGCGAGCCAGCAGCAGAGGCTGCGCACACGCCTTGCGATAGGCGGCAAAAGGGACTTTACACAGTGCCATGCAAAGCTTATGGCGGGCGCTCAAGTGCAAGGATTAAATACGTTTTAACACAACAAACACCCCAGCCCCACCCCTACCACCATCAAAGAATGCAGAAAGACTATTTTTCTTCCGTGGCATTCATGTTATGACGAAGCCAAACCATGCAAACAATAGCGCAAGGAATCTATGCGCCTGTAACTTTAAACCACGGCTTAGCTATTGAAGACTGGCAGATCGGCCACCTGTCAGCGATATTGCTGCATCTGTAGTATCTCCGCGAACAATGCCACGGTCCATCTCAGTTCCTGTCAACATGCCGTACTTCCGCCACTTTCTTCCTTAATCGATCACTAATCTGGCCCGTGCAATAAAATCAGTCAATAAGCACAGCTCAGGTCAGTGACCGATTCTGAGTACATGTAAATCTGAAAACTCTGTTCCAAGGTACTGCAAGTTCTGGTTGGAGGAGCGTCAGCAGCAGTCCCTGGAGGTACGAAAGGTGCAGCAACTTACAACAAAAACCTACAGTTTAAGTCTGCGATAGAGTGTCTATGCCGGGTATTAAAACAAAACGTCAAAAGTATGCATCCCAGGAACAACCGACTGCAGAAGTAAAGCAGGCGACATCTTCGACCGGAAATGTGGAGTACAAATACTGATGAGTTGGCCCAGATTGCTGGTGACGCGGTCTTGACTCCGAGACAGCAGTCCAGTGTACCCCTCACCCCTCGCTCTCACATAAACACGCAGGCGCGCGCGTGCGCACGCACACACGACAACACGACGCGGGCACGCACCCACAAACTCTATTCACAAAAGGGAAACGGAAAGGGGGAAGCTGGGACATAGGGGAAAGGGTTTAGAACGTAAGTAGTCGGCGCAAGTTTCACGTACACCATACAAAGCTAATGCACACGCCACAGGGGACAAAATGGTCCTTGTACAGAGTCACGACAGCCAATCCAATGGCATTATTCACGGTATGCACCTCCAAGGTTGCGGACTAAGGGTGGGAGGGGAGAGGCAAGCTACAAGAGGGGTAGGAAGGGGCAAGCGTCAAGCCATGTGTACAATTTCCTCTATCGGAGACCATACGACTATCCCCGAGATACCGAATGATAGCTGCAGAATATGAAATTTCAATATAAAGGGGCGGCTCAGCTTTCCCCCTCCAACTTTCAGCATCGAGGAGGAACTGTTTACCCGATGTCTATAACCTCAGCCGTTCACGCGGCTCACAAAGCGCCGTCTTGACTAGAATCTGTGGATTATAATGAAGATTTATAAAGAACATCGGCTTTGTTAAAGCAGTTTTGTATAAATACTGTCTGTAGGAAGAGGCGGACGTCATAGACCTACAGACCGTCAGCATGTTGCCGAAACGGTAAAGCACAACAATGCAGTTCACCGCGACACCACGACTGCCGCTGTGTCGCACTTGTTCCGCGCCGCGAGAGCCTCTGTGTCCTCCCTAGACCAGCGACTGTTTCTATAATGTATGTGTTCCTGTTCTTTCTCCCCGTATATATATATCCTCTTTCATCCTCCCCCCATTCTCCATTTCCTTCACACGCACGCACGGACGTGCACAGCGCGCCCGCGCCTTATACACGTACATGCGAAAACACGCCGACAGAGTTAGCGCCAGGAGTGGTGAAGCAGCGTACTTGCGACTCTGGTAAAAACGGTTACTGGTTTCTTAGTTGTTTAACTCTGTATCAGCAGGGATGCTGGTTGCTTACTATTTAACATTAAGTCAGCAACCGAAGTACCATCAACGAAGACTTATGACAGTTTTGGAGGAGACAGAGTGAGGAAGCGTGTTGGAAGAAGAGTACGTGAGGAGGGAAACATGAGTACCCGGAAGAACCCCCCTGAACAGCCACCCCTACCCCCAGTACACAGGTGCAACATGCAAAGTACGTGTTCCGGACAGGGCATCTGAACTAAACCTACAAAGGATGTCGTGTGGAACCAAACATTAGGAAGCACAGCTAAACACTTCCTTCTGCCGAGTGATTTCCCACGCAGCGCAAGCTGCGGTCAGCGGCTTACTTTAGGGACAGTCCATAACTGTCCTTGTATAAAATACAAGTTATTCACAGCACTCTGCTAGCGTTGCCTGTTTCAAAGCAAATCTGCAAAGAATTTTGTAAAATTATTTTTGTCCTATAGTCGCTGCGACCGAACATGGTTTCGTAACATCCAGGATACCAAAAATTTCCGATACTACTGCACCACGGGAACGCTTATGATTTGCCGAGCTGCTTGGGCCCTGCTGGATTGGGTTTACCTTATAGGATCACCCGGTTCTCATACAGCTCAGCTGTTTCTATTCTTATCCAAGGGCACCCAGTTCACCTGTCACCGTAGCGAGCTAGAGTCACAGCTGACCCGTGTTACGCATCTAAGCATTCCCTTTCTGCCCTACCGCCAGCCCTAACCCCTCCCCTAACACCCACTCTGAGGAAAGTTAAAACATGTGGCAACCCCCACCCCCAAACCAACCAAACAAAACTAAAGAAAGAAAAGGTAGAAGTGGAAAATCCGAAGGAAGAGGCGAAAATCGAACGCCGTATGACCGGCAGCCTTAGCCACTCAGGGACCACATCGGCAGCCTGTGTTCATTCTAGCGATAAGAAACTGCACCGTTACGTTTCGAGTCGCGCAGCTTCTTATGGTTAAAAGGACAAGGAGCCACCGAAGTGCTCTGTAACTGGATGGTTAAAGCGTTGGTTTTAGGAACTGAAAATTGGGTGTTCGAATCTCTTGGTTGTGACATTTTTCTTACTTTGGTTGGGATGGAAGTCGGATGGGGGTTAGGGGTGGGAGTTGGTGGAGGTAGGTTCTAGCTGTCGTCATTTTTTTAGGAGATAGGAGCACGGCTCAGCTACAGTGACAGCTGAGCTGTGTGCCTATGGATACGAATAGAAACAGCTGACCCGTATGAGAACCGGGTGACTGGATTGGGCTGGCACTATTCTCATGTAACGGCACACGGACAGCCATGTGGCTAGCAGCCAGGACGACTGCTTTTATGAACGGAAAACCGGATGCGAACTTTAACGCAAACACACCATCAGATCGCGCAAATGAACGGCCAACGTTGACGTCTCTAATGGAAAGGGGAATCGCCCCCCCTTCCCCTCCCAATCCCGTTCCGTCGTGCAAACTCCCCCTGCTCCCCTCAGCCCCGACAGTCTCTCAACCAGAAGATCGATAGGCTTTGCGTGGGTCAATCTATTTTTAGCACAGGCTGGAACAGCCTCAAGGTTCTGCGGAGGAGACGAGTCCAACCAGGAAATCGTCTGCCGACTCGCGGACTTCCAGCGCGCATCACACTGGAGGTGGGCGTCGTGACAGGCCAGTGTGTGTGGGAAGTAGGCTAATAACCCATCGTCTATTCTCGACGACACAACGTAGGTATCTGGTATAACGCGCAAAAACTAGTTCTTATAATTGAAACTTAGATATTCATAGTAAAATCGCATAAATGCTGGTTCCAAAACCAAGCAAGCAAATCGATTTATTACAGCAGGCTAAGATAGAACAGATCAAAGAAGTAGCGGCAGAAATAGAAAAGGCAAAAGAAGTTGCGCCTTTTGAAACTTCGGGGGTTGGGGGGGGGTGTAGGAAATGTTAGGATGACTGTACTTCGGAATTAGAAAATTACTGAAGGTGGCCTAACGACAGTTTAACTGAAAAATACTTAGCAAGGACAAAAAAAAGCATCCAGTATCGGGTAATCAGGCCCTGGGACGCCCAGACTGATCACGCTCGTGACGAATGGAAGAATACAGTAGAGGACGGTATACATAATTAATGTATCTAACGCAACAGCAGGCCAGTAATGCCACGAACTGTTTCTAACAGGCGTCCTACGACGGACAGACTTCGAGGAGCTCGTATCTACACCTGGCCCTTGATACCAATAACTGCAGAGAGAGGGAAATAGGACGTGAGGGTGAGTGGCTAAGACAAAGAGTCAAGACAGAGAAAGCGAGTGAAAGTCTAGAAATAGAATGAGGTCCAGATAGAGCGAGTAGGAATCTGCAGAAAGAGTTATGAGACAATTGAGAGAGGGGGGTGTAGAGAGGTGAGAGGGAGTCCAGAAACAGAGGTGGGGGTCTCTATAGACAGACAAGGAGTCCTAAAATAATCCAGAGCGAGAGAGAGAGAGAGAGACTGAAAGAAGAAAGGGACAGGGGAGGGAGAGCGCCCCATCAGAGCAGTGTAATCTCCCTTTCACCAGAACCACACCCAGCTCTTCTACTCCCTCCCACCCCGCCCGATAGCAATACTTCAGCAGCTGGCTGGGTGCCAGGAGAGGTGGGTGCTAAAAACAAACACCAATATCCATACAAATAACGATTTCACGAACCGGTGATAGCGACCTTAGCCAGTGTTCACAACCATCTCGGTACCAGAGTCTCAGCAAATTCCCTCCTAGCTGTAGTCTACTGATTACACCGACTGCAGGCCTTACCGGTGACTGCACCGCGTGGTCACATTAGTTGCTGCTGCTACGAACTGATTACATGTACGTACGTGTGTGTGTGTGTGTGTGATTACTGATTACTGACAAGCAATGCTCATTCAGATTCAGAAGGTACACTGCAAGAATACCACAGAACAGTCACTCACTACATAAATACTACTCAACAATACTACAGAACAGTCACTCAATACATAAATACTACTCAACAATACCACAGGATATTGAATAATTAATTAAATGAGGTGCGCAGTGCCTGCAAGATGATGACTACATGCGGTGATACTCTGGTTACTAGGATCTTCAGAATGATCATGCGGTACAGCCACCTCGGACAGTCTCTCGTGCTAACGCATACTACTGAGCCTCTGACAGAGTTTCTCGTGGTAACGCACAGTACTCACAGATGTCCGGTAACTGTACATGGTCAAAATATCGATTACAGGGTAATTTAGCCAATGAGACTCGGCTCCATGGGGAAGACCAGAACTTCCAGTAGTGGCTTGCCTCGGCACCATGAGCACTGCTCAGGCCCTAGTGTATCCACACATTGCGTCACAGCGCGTAAACGGTGGTATCACTTTCTGTGTAGGGTGTCCATAATTGGTATTTATACATAGGTTTAATGCCTGGTTCAGTGACTAGGCACACCTGGTCCAATCTTGGCATTTAGGGAATACGGTTAAGGTGCTTGCTGTAGTGTCTTTGGGCATAGATCCTTTGACACTGACAGACATCAGGTACAGTGCTTGTTGTAGTGCCTTCAGGCATACATCTCTTGACATTGAGAGACAACAGGTACAATGGTTGTTGTAGTGCCTTCAGGCATACATCTCTTGATATTGAGAGACAACAGGTACAATGGTTGTTGTAGTGCCTTAGGGCAAAAGCATCTTGGCATCAGCAGACTAAACGTTTAGCGCCTGTTGAAGAGACCTGACACACATCCCTATCTTGACATCCAAATTTAGATTTAGTGATTCTGTAGCGATCCTGCCACACTTATTGGAGTTCACATACTGGACTAAGCAACTTTACACCCACAGTATCTCGACACACATTATCTCTAGTTTCTGGGTGTAGCAACCTGGCACCCAGACAAGATCTGAGGACGTCTGGTCATGTTTCAGACTTCGCGAAATCGCACCATCGAGTAACCCCAAACACGTACGTTGGTTTGGGAGTCTGCGTGACCCAGCACAGCAAAACAGACATCGTCACAAAACTCCACATAACTGCCCGACCCCATATCGGATTTGTGCCATTAATTTCCGGGCAACCTGAGTAGTCCCCCTTGATAAGGAAACCTTCACGTGGTATGATAGTGCGAACAGCTCACATAAAACGAATGTGTGGCTGAGTGCATGGGGGCCTATGTACGCACGCATGCACGGATATTAGAGGCGGGGGATCGCACACGACTCTACAGAAAGTAAAATAATGTATTCTGCAAGCTGAACATACGCGATGAAAGTAACTTTACGTGTACACGACGTGCTAGACTAGCAACATATCACAGCTGTATAGTGTGTTAACGTACTAGCTGTTTACATATCATATATATGTGCGTGTGAGTGT
>SMGT01003597.1:84835-108713 GCA_004794575.1 Lanistes nyassanus | reverse complement strand
GGGGGGAAACGCCACCACGAGCCATTTGTGTGCGTGTGACAAGGTCACGCAGGCGGGGAGAGCAACACGGAGGTCGGTTGTCTCTTTCAAAACCCCCAGTTCGCAACAGCCAGGAAAAAAAAAAGCGATCGCCCGGCAGTTCAGCAAAATTTCTAGTGGTCATGAGCATTGGTGCTATCGTATTTTATGATCCCTGCTAGGCTGCTACGGGCAAAGCATCTAGAGACTACCCGTTGTCGATCACGCGTCCCTACCCGCTCCCCATCTCCCATACCGTCGAGTACTGGCCGCAGGATATTCACAAAGGCCACAAACCGTACTCTGAAGTATGGTAACCCCAGAACTGCACACACAGACGAATCTTTCTGAAGTCTGTGGTAAAGCACGCGCAGACCCGAAAGGAAACAGCAGCGACTGGGAACAGTAACACGCAAAACAAACTTCTTGGCGATTGGTGATGAGTGGTCTCCCCTTATTGCAATAATTTAAAAAAAAATAAACAAGTTTAAGTAATCTTTAAGCTAGTGGGCTTCAGGAGTGATTCAGGAGTCTCTTTAACTACCCTTGTTAATGATCTATATAACAAAGTCCCCGTGTGCAGGTCCAAGGCGTAGAGACCATCTGGACTGCATACGCACAGAGTACAAAAACACCGTTAGGCTAACACCACCCGAAACGGTCCTTGATCCAATCGAATGGACCACGTGACAGAAGCGTTCTGTGTAATGACTACGATGCCCTTCGCCAGCACGGATGAAAATGAGTTAACCAAGATAATGGAGCGGAGACTTAAGGTCTGTCACGGTGATAATCCCCCTAATGCCACCATTCTGTGCATGCATCTGAATGTCTTCCATGCATTCATGGCTGAGCGCGCCAAGGAAAGAAGCAAGAGCGCATTAAGTTTCAGAAAAAGACTTGTTACCCCGAAAGTAAGAGAGAGAGAGAGAGAGAGAGAGACCAGAGAAAAGGAGGAATGATACTAACTTGGTTTCGCTGCTCGCCTGCCGTTGAGGTAAGCGTCGGCCTCAAAGCGCCTCTCTGACATGCCTGGATACCCGGCAGTCAACAACAGGGAGAAAAGTCTGGCCCAAAATTTTGCAACTTTTCAACTCGGCCTTCTCTCCTTCTACCCCTCCTTCCGATCTCCGCCCTGTCCGACCCCCTACCCAGACTCTGGCACAGGTAACAGCGAGTGACGCCAAGTCCCAGGTTGCCAGGAACAACGCCACAGCCGAGTTGGCGTACTGCAGGCTGTAATCATCCCCCCATCCCCTCCCTTCCCCAACTCCTGGCTCCGCTTTCCGGCTGCTTGTTGTAAAACTATTCTCCGAGGTCCACTCTAGGATCGCTGCACCGCGTCTGGCACAGGCAGCTTTCTGCGATATTTTTTTGGTCTCTCAGTCGCAGGCTTTTCAGACCGAACTAATGTGGTCAGGTACTGTCCCATCACGTGATGCCATACCAAGGTCAGCCTTACCATGTGACTTGTGTGATCGGCTAATTGTGGTTAGCGATATGTGGCGGGCGATAGGTGGGGATAACATAGCGGCGAACGTTCTGGGCGCGGGGTCAAGGTCGTTTGAGGAACACAACAGACTGCGGCCAGTGCACCTCAGCAACACCTGTACCTTGCCCACCTTGAATGCCCGTCCCACGTATGAAAGGCCAACATTTTCATTACTGCTTATCTGTTTTTCCTTCCAACCCTCTTTACCTATCCCCTATTCCTTCATTCCCTCCCTCTCTCCCCCCTCCCCAACTCACTCTTACGTACGCAGAGAGAGAGAGGGGGGTAGAGGTAAGGACAGAGCATCTTAGAAAGGAAACAAGCCCCCAGATATTTTTCTAAATGCAATGGAATCAGAAAATAAATATAAACACCAGATCTCAAATCTCTTGAACACACGCAGCCGACATTATCTCAATGTTACAATTCACACAGTAAAGAACAGAAGGCTCGTTCATCAAAAGGCTATCATACATGTGACGCCAAACAGCTGATACTGTGATAACGCATGATGTTGAGGATAACAGGATAAAACTTCAGCTGGTCTAATCGCCTGCGACACACCTCTCCAGGACTTAAAAAAGGCAATAGTTCGACGAAGTATTGACCTCGAGTCCTGCCTGAAGCAACCAGTCGGACTGTAGTTCTTATGTGATCTTTGATGAATATCTGATCAAGTGTTCCTGGTAAGGAAACACCTTTAAGCATTCGCAGATGTTTGTACTTTCCGTTATTTCCTACCTGTCCTTGTCTCGGGGGACACGGTGTCGCTGGAAGCATCAATCAGCAACTGTCCTCAGGAATCTACTCAGTATTGTGAAGGGTCTGTTCGCACCAATGTCATTCTCTTTTTTAGGTCTCGAGGTATGCTGTTTTCACTGTTCTAGTTCGTAGCGTTCTTCCAGTCTCTACTTGTCCGTAAACCGAAAGACTAATTTCACGTGCACCTTTGTATCAATGACTTGGTTCCATTCTATACTTGTTCGTATCTCGGGAGGGGGGGGGACGAACCAGCAACTCGCGACGACAGAGAACGAAGGGGACCTAAGCAAAGAAGCTACATTCATGAACACAAAACACCTTCTTCGCCAGCATTCCCCTGCAAACTTCGACAAATTTCGGGCTGCTTCCCCTCCCCTGTCCTCCCCTCGCGCCCGAGGTTTAACTACTCCGTGACATTCTGCAGACCGCCAGGTATGTATGTGTTGGCCGCAGGCGGGCCCCTGATGAGGGCGCTCACATTTCTGTCGGCGTTGTGTTGAAAGGCATCGCCTCGCCGACAACGCTGCCCCACATCTGTCAGAAGCAGGCAGCGCAGCGCTGAACCACCCACATCCAGCCAGCTGCACAAACGCTGCAGCAATGGTCCAGCGCACAAGCCAATAGGAACATTAATTTAACAACTCAATTAATAGCGTAGATTAAATTTAAAGCGCGAAATTAAAGTTAAAACAGAATAAATCTTTTCAAATATACATTAGACGAGACTAAACTAACCTAAAACAGAAAAAGACTGTGGTAGAGAGTATGGTGTATACCGACAGGTCTTAATTTTTAATTCTGTGGATCAGGTAGTGGTTCAATTGTGAGCCTAATCTCGTAAAATGATCAGCACGGGCGAGACTGATTACCAATAACAGACGCTAAAAAGTTTTCCCCTCCCAACACCTGTGGTAAGGCAAGGCCAAGATGTCTTCCAAACGAAGGTCAGGGAGATTACTGCACTCATCAGGTCAATGCCCTAGCCCGTTATTGTGGATAGTCTACATACAACATCCATCGCCGTCTCGCACCTTGGGTACTTTACCCTCCCCCAGCCCTCTCCTGGCCTCCACATCAAACAGTCTCTTTGAGAGCTCTCCAAAGCGGACACAGGCCTCTCACGGCACGGGGCACCGAGTGCATGGAGCAGCATTTTGTTGATGGCTAAAATGACTTGATACACCCGGACTCCGTTCACACCCTGCATCTTCTTCGCCTCTGTACTGCACCACCGACAGATTAGGTTTTTGGTTTTCATTGCTTAACGTCCAGTCGTAAACGAGGTGCAGATTAGCCGCTAAAGAACAGTGTCAAACGTGACCAGAGCCTTGTCCTCCTCACACCGTCTTAAACGTCTTACCCTCAGCACTTCAAGAACTCACGACAAGCTAAGAGCGAACAAATCTCAGAGAAAGGAGGTGCAAGAGAAAATGAGGACTGGTTTGGGTTTTAGGGGGGGATTGACAACGTGCCAGCAGTTTCGGCCATTATCTAGAAGACAACGATAACAAAACTTCCGTGACGTAACACTGACGCAGAAAACTTGTTTCACTTTTTCAAAAATGCAACTCCCAAGAACAACTTTATCTGGTCTACTTCAATCACACCTTATCGTTCTACGCGCTCACCTGTCCACAGAAGAAAGATTAACAAGCAGCTGTTCAAAGAAGAAGAACTAATGAAAGAAAACAATGCCCAATCAGTTCCCCTATGGAAAATAGAAGACGCTTCCCTGTAATGAAAATTTATGCTACTGCATGACGAAAAAAAGCTGCTGTTAAAAAATGGTCCACCCAAACTGGATGAAAAAAAATCTGGCACCATGACTTATGACACAAAATAAAATAATCCACTGCTGTCAACAATTCAGACCCAGAGAGGCATGTGCACGTAAGCCAGACAACGAAACTTCCTGCCAGCGACGACAGCTTGTCGCCTTCTCACTTTCCTGCTACGCCGTTTCCAGTCAGGGTGTTCCACCACTTTTCCGTCGAATGCGACTCGCAGTGTGAATTAATGTCAGCCGTCTCCACGAAAATGGAAACCATTCGGCAAGTTTGGGTTCCTACTGCCGCACTAGTATTACAAAACGATCAAACAAAACAATTTTCAATAGAAAAAGGCTCGAGAACTCCCTTCATAACATGCTGACAAGCGTAAAGGGAAGCAACCACTGAAACATTCTGCGTTTGCGTTACCAGAGTTACAGTTCCAGGAAATGATGCCAAAACCACGGACTTAAAACTCTGTGACCAGAGCACAGCCATACCGGCTATAATAAGTTCTCGTGTCACGGTGACATAACCATCCACAGAAAAGCCGTCCATTCAAATCTTTGCACCTGTTTTCTTTATTTCTGAAATGACTGTCACCCTTAATTAACAGCAAACATGTCCTGCATATCAACTTAAATCTTCTGGCGATCACTGTTATCCCTTATACGGAATGAACAGTTGACACGTCAGGCACTGACCGCTAAACAAAATCGCTCATGCATTCTCTCTAAAGTTTCCTTCTGTACGCGACTCCCTTAGCCCAGCCTTTCATTCTCTGAATAAAAAAGACTGCTTTTCGTTTTACACATGAAGTTCTGTTTAAATATCGCACATAAGGAAAAGGAATAAATGTACTGCAGTAGGAATGACTCATCAGATTTAAAGCTTGTTACCCAGCCATCCTTTCATCCTCAGCCCCACCCCCGCCCAACGCCAGTTCCTCTCACAAATGCATATGCATCTGATGTCGATCAAAAGTGCTTGTGTATTATGCCTGCTTGCATGGAAAAACATACCGGCCATAACGTGTTCGAATCTCTCCCCCCTGCCATCACCATCAGTACTCTACCCTCTCCCTGAGCCCGCACGCTTTCAAGCTTCCGTTAACCGGACTAATATTCACTGGCGTCCTTCATCCATTGTTCGCAAGCGACACTTGACTAGAACACGGCCGTACGTCAGTGCTACTAGTGACACATGACACAGCCTCTGCACTCGTCCTGCAGCAGAGAGGGTCGCTACACAAACCTCAACACCGATTCACAGCACAGCCTGCACAACTGCATGCAACTAAACGATCCAACAATCATGTGAACGCCATTCCCCGGCTGTTGCACCTGTAAAGAAACAAACACTGAGTAACGCGCTATGACTGCGTCTGGGTCAAGTTAGTGCAAGTATTTACACTTACAAGTGTCCTGGCTGCAAGCATGACACCCGATATATAACTACAGCAACACAACTGAAGACCACAACAACAATTAGCTGCACTCGCGTGACACCTTAATGTGTCTAGGAGACGTCAGGTGCTGGGTACGGAATCTACCATGGATACAGAAAGTTGTCCGATGTAGCATTAGGAAATATCCACAATGGATATACATTGGATATGTGTACACAATGGATATGTGTGAACATACACGCACATATGCACGCACACGCAGGCAAGGGCACACATACAACAGAAAGGGCGATGACTGCTGTATCTCAATACTAGGCAAATATTCGCGTTGCTAACCGCGTCAAATGCTCACATTAGCAGCTGGGCCAGACACTGGATTCTCGGCTTAATTTACTTTGATAACTGATAACTGTCGCAAGTTCAAATGAAAAAAAGAGTTGCTGAATACCTATCGAAGGAAACACAGATCATTCATGTTATTCACTGGGTTCAAAACTTTATAGTGGAATGAATGAATGAAAGCCCACTGCCTCTATCCCCTCAGGACCGACATGTTTTCGCCTACCATCTGATACTGTCCGCACTACGCCATTACCAGATTGTTAATAAGTCTCAGCGTAACGAGATCTAGTGTAGCTCTGGTCTCCGCTCCTTAGTGAACTACACGACAATTCACACGAAATTCACACTGCCCTTATCGCTGCTCCCAACCACATCTACTGCAGTTCAGATTCTGGAGATGCGCTGCGCGAATACAAACGGCACTGGGCCGGGTCCCACAAGGTGCAAGGCTGGGCCTTACCAGCGTTTCACAAACAAAAAAGCAAACACGACCGCTCATACAACCCAGCCGTGGGCTTTGTGGGCCGACAGAAAACCAGCTGCCAGCTTTCAACAGACTGCACCACTGCAAAGCGCTGTGCATCACAAACAACTCAATTTCCGTATCGCGAATCTACCGCGAACTGTCGTCGATGAACGGCTGCATCATGAAAACACTGGCTGGGCCCACAGAAATTACTAAAAAAAAAAAAAAAAAAGGTTGACAGCTACTACATGTACTTGTTCGTTATTTACGTTTCCACGGTGTGGGACGGCCACCTCTACCCCATCTCCATCAACACCTGTGATTTCGGCCCCAGCCTCCCTCCTAGCAACATTCTCCCTCCCTCACTCTGCGCACACGCGCGCGCGCACACACACACACCCTCTGTCCCCACCTTCCTCCGGTCTGCGCCCTCGCTTGAGAGTGGTCGCTTCTCGACTGGCGCTCGATGCATACAAGACTAATTGTCCCCGCGCTGCATGGACGCAATCACCGACGGAGCTCAACAAAATTAGCCTTGGTGTAACTGCCAGCGCATGACTCACAGGACCTAACGAGAAAGGAGGCTTGCATTTATTTATGCAGCACACACACACGCACCCCCCTTCCAGTTCCAGCCCGATCTCCCAGCATCAGCTGATGCCGGGGCTACCACGATCGATGTCAAGCTGGCACGATTTTCTTTAACTCCCTCACTTGGACTTCACTCCCAGCCCTCACTCTTCCCCATGTCTTTATCCTCTCGCACCCCTCCACACCCACTGCGCATTTGGCGGTCTGCAGCGTGTCCAAGTGCTGCAGCAGAAATGCCGTACAGCTGTCATAACTGATGCACATGTGCGGCACATATTAGCACGCCGCCTTCTTTGTTCTCCTGACGCAAGCCTGCCCCTCTCGAATGCCGATCACCAATCAAGCCGACGTGTCCCACTATTCTGCGACCGTTGACAACCCACCCCCGGCTGACAACCGAGCATAACGAGACACACACGATAGCCCCTTGACCCTTCATTCGTCGCTTACATCAGTCTCTCGCTACCCTAACGCGCTGTTTTAAAACGTAACACAAAGACGGGTATCGAGGACGGAGTGGGGACTGAACGCATGCAACACCAGCTTCTTATCGATCATCACCTTGCAAGCAGGACATATTCCACATCATGGAGGAAAGCTCGCAACAATATTACGATCAGAAAACCAAAAAGGCTTTTTAACCGATCACGAAAAGAAATCAATCTGTCCTCCATAATTCTTCAAACTGTATGACGTAACTATCATAACATCACGGCCCGACGAGGCGACCTGAAGCAAGGCTACGGAAGAGGAAAAGCCGACAGGAGGACGGAATATTATTTAATCAGCTGTTGTTGCAAACAAGAACACTCCCGCCAGGGAGCAGACAAGATCAAAACTGCCAAGTGGCAACTTACCGTGAAATGATAGCGTGGTGACTCCAAAACATAGCATCCATCGAGTTCAGCGTCCTGTGACGTCTGCTACCGTTTCAGTCTCTCGTCTGCGCCGAAACGAGATTAGAGTCGTCTCCCTTATCCCCTGCCGCGCCAACAAAGGGCTACTAGCTCTGCCGGCAAGCGCCTGACACCCGACGCGTAAAAAAGCTGTCTGGGTAATTCCCCCCACCCTCTCTGGGAGTCGTGTCGGGAGGAGTGAGGTTGGTGGGTGGGGGATTCCACGGCACGTGCCCAACGAACTCGGAAAGTTTTGTCTGTAAATCTCGTCACAGCATACAGCCGAGGCGCGACAACAGTTCGCACGCTGCGTGTCGTGATTGCATCAACAAAAACGGGCAGCCGACGGGAGCTGAAGAACAAGCAAGAGGGCAAGCATGGGAAGTGGTTGACGCTGAGGCGGCGAGTTTAGTGATCCGGCAGACCTGTTGCACGTTCGTCGCTTTGTCAACGCGCAAAACACCGGACCTCCAGGGTCCAGGTTTGTTCACGACGAGGCAAAACGTTACCTTCGAGGTGACTGGAGGTGGATCAATGCTTTGTCAACTTTAGAAGAAAAAAAAACCCCGGAGAACAGCCATAACTGAGATTAAAGCTGCTATCACCAACCGCTATTTTAACCCCAAAACACTGGACTGATATGAAATGCTATGCAACTAGCTGATTGAAGAGTTCCGTGAATTGTGACGACTGGCATTGTACAGTGACTGCTATCCTGGCGCCGAGAGCAGACCATCACATTATTCACTCATCGTGCGTTGTGTTCGAGAACTAGGCTGTAAAGCCTTCCTCGTGGGCAATAAACAGCAGTTAAAACGTGTATGAACAAACACGATGGGGGTACAAAAAAAGTCAGGCTTTAAAACCACGTCATCCGACAGGGAACCCCGCTGAACAAAATATCGTTTTCTCGGCGTTTAAGAGCGGTTTTTGTGCTCGTTTGGTTGCACAGTTTCTGTAGGTTGTGGGTACTTTGTTAACTGCAAAAAATCCACTTCCACAAAGACAACACGGGCTGCCACGTCGGTCCTCTCTTATTAACGTTTACTATAATCAGGCTTCCATAAAGTTATGTACATCATGTCTCAACGCATGTTATTCGCCAGACAACTGACCTAGAGTTCTTGACTCCTGTCTTAGCAGCCAATAGGATTCCAGCTTTTATGTGATAGGAACTCTTCGAGGAACATTTGATCAAGTGTGCCCGATTGGGAAACGCCTTACTGGCACACAGGACTGTTGCCAAAAACGCCACACGCGTCATCTGAATGTGGTCACATTCTGGCTTACAACGAAGTGAGCAGACGAGGTCGGGTTAAAGGGTATAATGAAGTTATATAACTGCCACGGCGCTTCAGATCATAGCTACAGTGAAGAGCCAAGTTCCGCAGTCTCCTGGTGCGACACTGCGTGGAGTGACGAGGATGGTATAGTTCCTGTGCGCTACGGCACGGCATTTTCAGGGCAGCAATGCAGCTTCCGTGCTGCAAGCTGGTCAAGAGTCTCTTGGGTTTTGATGAGAACGGCAGACAGAAAGAAAAAGAAAGAAATGGAGGGAGGGACGGAAGGAAGAAAGAAATGGAAGGAAGGAAGGAACTACTGCTGGCCGCAGACCAAGCAAACAGCGTTTACACAGCAAGGCTAAAGCGGGATGTTGACTCGAGTGACGCCCCGATCGGCTGTGATATCACAGTGCCTGCAGTAGTGTATAACCCGCTCAATACTACCTACACGCAAAGGGAGAGACGCACACAGAGGTTGCGCTGCAGACTCAACCTTTCTCCTCGATCAGGCTGCGGCGACAGTTGGAGGTTCAGCACGCTGGAGGGCTCGTGACGACGGACTGCATATCACACGGCACCTGCTCACATCGTCTGCCAGGTGTGGCGTGCGTACCTGCCCTTCTATCTCCGTCATCGCCCCTTCCGACTACCTGGAAGAAGACGGCACGATGCACCTGACCTATCTCCCTCATCTCATACCACTTCCAGCATCTTGGAGGTTCTCCTTCGCCACCTTTTCAAAACCATCTTTCAACCAATGCAGCTTCGCTCCGTGTGATGGGATCTTCCAAGATTGTGTAGAAAAGACCAAATGTCTGGTTCCTCCCGAGGTTGGCTGACAAGGAAAGTCTGTCTTCCTCTCGTGCTGCGCAATGCCAGCTACGCACATGCCAGGACTGACGGTAGGGCATGGGGAGATCCCATCTGTCCTAAACCAAAACTAAACAGTGAAAAACAGCTGCATATTCCGCGATATTTGGACGGACTGCCAAAACGTGGTTAAGTTACAAAAAAAATTCAACTGATGTTGCTGCGACAAGGCACATGCACAAAAACAGACTGGTCTCTTCACTGTAACAGTAAGAGGTGACTATATGTAGAGGCGATGGCTTGACCTGTAATTATCTGTTGTGGTTAGCAACCAGCATGCGCATGCGCAGTGCACTTGGTACGCCGCGTAAGCGTTTCTTGTCTCTTTCTTTTCATAATGAATCGAAATATTCAAAAGGCTTGGAGTTTCTTTCACCCTCTAGCAACTGATTCTCACAAACATTACATTTGGGCGGGAAAACTAACCACTTCCAGTAGCCCTACCAGCTCCTCACCACCCCATCTTGAACATGCAGACGACGGAGTTCCGCGGGCCACATACGGAAACTCCTGCAAGAAAATCGTGTCTCCAACACACCTGGCCGTCATTACAACGGTCCCACGGGAAACATTTCTCCTGGTTTCTTTCCTATCGCTGCTGTCCCCCCACCCCTTTTCACCCGCCTCGTCGTCTGCAAGACACATGCCGTACAGAGGCGTCCCTGGCGCCCAGACCCCGCCATTAGTTGTAGGCACCCAAACAATAGACTGCGTGCGATTCCAGGCTGCAAATCTGACGGCGCTGAAAACTGCCAGTCGCAGATAGCAGGGGAAAAGAGATTTTGTGCTTCAGACATTTTAATGGATCGAGTCCCCAGTCGCCATGCACTATCACGTGGGTCTTGGCTTGCGAGGTAGCATGACGGGGCTTTTTAAAACAAAACTGGCCTGGGCAGCCCGAGCACACGTGTCCTTTACATCCATAAACATGCGCGGAAAATACAGAGGGTGAACTGGTTTTTAAAACTCCTTCAATGAAGGATATCAGACGCCTACGCCAGGCAAGACATCCCATGTGGTGGTAGGAAAACATATCCTGCTATTGCGAGAAAAATAAAGACTGTGCACCTTTAGACTCATGAAGCGTCCATCTGGGGCAGTCTGGCACCTTTGGAAAGACGAACGAACGACTGCTTTTACAAATACAGAGAAGACACCCATGCTAACGAACCTAGCATTTATTTCAACGTTGACCCAATAGTCTTGGCTACGAGTAACTTCACGGGCAAAGTTTAGATGGGATCTTCTACACACAATCCTTTGCCTTTTCTAACGTGAACCCAAAATGAACTAAAGATGAAGGTGGGAAGAAGGGCAGTGTCAGATTCTAATTTTTAATAAAACGCTGGGTTTCCGCATTCTGTGAAATAGCCAGCTACCGAACATAAAGAACCATGCAGCTACCATATATATATATATACGCTGATACACTGAAATGGGCTCTAAAAGAATATATGAGCTCATGCGCTTCAGTGACTCTAAAATGTTTAACAGAACTGAAGACCGTTCAACAGCTGTAAGCGGTGCCAGTGCAAGGCAGTAGTATCTTTCTTCGGCATCTCTTCTGTCCCAAGCAGTTACGATCATAGCTAAAGGTAACACTGCGAATTCACTGCGCATGCGTTAGGGTTGAACTGTCAATCTCTTCAAACTTTGGGTTTAACTGCCCCTCAATACGCGCAGTTTGGGATAGCTTATCTCACAGTAATCTAAAATCGCGATTATACTGACGTACCAGTTTCTCGCGGAAGTTTTCGCAAACTTGAGCGGATGGCTTTTCGGGGGCGAGACATCTGACCGAGGCTCCACACTATCAGTAGGACTAACGCGAGTAACCTTGCCAGCACGGAGGCGCGAACGAACCGGAAAACAGACCCACATACAATGCACAGACACGAAGACACGCACAAATAGTGGACAGACAGGAATACAGACGTTTACTAAAGGGGCAGATACAAAGACACACGCACAAATCGTCGATGGACACGAAGACGGACCACAAAGAGTGGACACAAAGACAGATACGAAGACAGACAACAAAAATGGACATGAAGACAGACGCACACAAAGAAGACAGATACGAAGACAGATGCACACAAAGAAGACAGACCACAAGGAGTGGACACGAAGACAGACGCACTCCACGACGACTAGCAGGACTAGACGAGCGGAAGAACGGACAGAACTGCAGACACAAACGCAGACGACACTGCACTTGACAAAAGCGTGAACTCCGCCCTTGACTGACAAGACAACAAGCCGCACCCGAGGTGGAAGTGCGAGGAAAACAACAAGACTGCTTACCAGATCAGCTCCACTCCGTCACCCTCCTCCCGCCGCCACAGCCACCTCTTCATGTTACTCGCCAAGCGCTTGAAGCAGTCCACGAAACCGGAAAGTCCCATCATTAGCGGGGGCTTCTCAAACCCAGGGTTTTAAAAACAGTTTCTAAAACTATCAGCACAATCTCATTGTCTCTTTGTCCGCGGCAATGTCAAACGTGACTTCGCACGAACACCACCGAGTGCTGAAGCCGCCCACGACGCCAGAACGTTCATCCCGGAAAGTGCCGAGCGACTGACGACAACTGGACGTGGTGTTACCTTGTTTCACAACAGGTGACGGAACAAAAACATCAAATAAAAAATTCCCCACCCCAAACAAATGACCTACTAACGGCTTCCCCTAATTGCTCTTGGAAACTGCGAAGAACACAGGTTCATTTAAAAAAAAAACCACAATGAAGAGAAGGTGGGTTGGGGCTGGCCAGCAGCTGTGTCCCAGCACGATCTT
The DNA here is from genome assembly GCA_004794575.1 of Lanistes nyassanus. Classification (NCBI taxonomy): domain Eukaryota; kingdom Metazoa; phylum Mollusca; class Gastropoda; order Architaenioglossa; family Ampullariidae; genus Lanistes; species Lanistes nyassanus. The sequence goes on along the minus strand of SMGT01003597.1, from coordinate 96,023 downwards.
GAGAAAGCGTGCCACCCAGCTAGTGACAATCAACGGATCACCATGGTTCGTCTCTCTTCTCCTTGAAGACACCCCCGTCTCGGAGAGGCCAAACCAGTTCTGTCAGCCAGCACGGTATCAGGTGTCTTGTCACGGGTTGATGTACAACGACACCGGGAAGGTGAAGTCCTGCATAACGAACAGACACAAGACACTCAGGGTGCCCACCACTACTACCCAAGCTGGCAAGGGGGCCGCAACTCTAGACGCTAAATTGCGAGCGACTTCAGTTCACTCGCTCACCTCGCGACTGGTGTACGGCGGCCTGGCGTCGCATGCTGCATGCAACAGCCACGGGCTAACGACTGCCAGGTGTGAAAGCCCGTGCAAAGTGTCAACCGGCACGCCAAGGAACCCAGAGGCAAACAGCGCGCAGGTCGGACAAGCGCGACAACTCCAGCTTCCGGTAATGGAACCGTGCCAGACCCCAGACTAACACCAAGACAACGTGTGGATGGGATCGGGTAGCCACGGGGATGGAAGGGAGAGGTAATGGAACAAAACGGAAATGGAAAGTCGCACCTTGTCAGCAGCGCTGGGGTTGTGAGAACAGTTATCCGCTATTTGGGAGGGGCCTCACTGCGCATGAGTGTGAACAGCCGTCGGATATCCGACTGTGAGATGAACCATCCGCGTCTGGATTAGGCAATAAAAGTATATCATTACAGGAAATAATATAATATAAAAACAAACTTCTAAAGATTTCTTACTATAGCAAACTGAAACAGTTCAATACTAAATTTTAACATTGCAAGTAAATAAAATGCACAGGTGAAATGCACAGATCTCAAGTCAAAGCTAGTATTTCGTGCGTAAAGTCTTGAAACAAGAAAGACAAATGTATCGATCAGACTTTGCAGACGTTCTTACGTTCAAAAACTCTAGATCAGCGTCTTAGCAAGAAAAACTCAGTAAATAAATCGTGGAGAAACTTGGAAGAAGTAAAAGAACGCGTCGAGCGCGTGCGCAACAGGCTCCCGTACGGTCGGATAACTTTTCTCACAACACCGGCTGAAGACGCTACTGCAACCGCGCACGCGACAGTGCGACAGTTGCAGCACGCGTGATTCGTAACCCAAGCTGCATCGCAACAGTCAAAGGGCTTACAGGTCGTGTCGGGAATAACTAAACCCGTTCGATGCCTGTGAGCACGTTCCAACTGTTCAGTGACGCGACGCTGGTACCAGATGGAGTCAAAACTCTCGATAAGAATAGGCATCGATTTCTGTCACGAAAGAAATACGATGAAACATCACCGTAAAAAACAATCTGCGCCAACCGACTTCAAACAAAGATATCTACGCGCATTTAGTTCTTTTGTCATTGGGCATTAAAAACAGCTAGCAGAGCTTTATGAAGTTCTGATTGCGTGATACTGCACAATCAGCACAGCTAAATAAAATAAACTAAAAGTCACTGTGCGCACAGCAAAACGAGTTCTAATGACGTCATCCGACATGCCAGTACAGCTATATATAGAGTGCCCCTGTTTTCTTATGTAAGAAGGACGCGAACCGAACCGAATAGCACGCACGGTTTCAGAACGATCACGCGGTCCCATTCCTTTTGAGAATATAAATAGGTGTTGAAGATGTGGCACAGGGAGTCGATAAGCGAGATCTGCTTACTGGATGCAGTAACGCGAAGTTAATGCTTACGTTGTGCATGACTCAGGCGAAGACTGCTGTGTGCATATGCAGTATAATTCTTACCCTCCCTCACTCTGTGTGTACGTGTGTACGTGACTGTGCGCGTGTGCAGGTATGCTTCCAGCAGTCACAAAATAACTCACCCAGTAACGCATATATACATCGCAGAATATTCCAGTCGTATCTCCTACAACAGGGCATATGCTTTCTAAAAGGTCGTACAGTCACGACAAGCACATCGATTCTCTCTTTTTCCAAAGGCGGTCCCCTCGTCACGTCACGTCGCTCACCGTTCTCCAGACGATGATAAACACAACATGCAGCTCCTGCAAAGCCTCATCGCTCAAGTCGTGACGGAGGGCGGGCCAGCGGCTGGAATCAGAGTCGGACTACACAGGCTCGATTCACCTGGGTGTCCAGCTCACACACGGAGGAGCATCACAGCCAGCGCCAAACATGCACGCGCATGGAGCCAACTGTCCTCCAACCCAAACAGGCGACATCGGTGTCCGAGCCGACGCTGTTGTGAAACCCGCGCCACGCAGACGACAGGAAATCTACAAGCTTTTCGGTGCTCCGTCCGACCACTGTGTCAGCATCTTGACCTTCGACCCTCTTTCCCTGCCCATTCCTTGACAAGCCTTCTAGAGCCGGCCAGGTAGGCAGTCAGGCGGCCACAGTCCCAGCCTCAAGACATCAAAGCAGCGACAGCCACGCCGGCATGTGCAGGAGGTTGTGGTGGGGCACACAAACAGATCCACAAGGGGCTCGAAGGGTCGAGGGAAATTTGTCCTCATCCGCTTCCGAACTGGCCAGTGAATTCCTGGCGGCTCATGTATCGCTCACCTTCCTCTCCTACCTGACTGGCAGCACCTTCACGCATGGCATCAGAAGTGCACGCGTACTGCACGACGCTTCCACAAAGTCTGACACCTGTCGTGGGTGTCACCTTCGCTACTAATCAAGCCAATGTCACGGTGTCGGGGTCGCGGGTGGCGCACACACGTGAGATGGAGACCTTTGCGAGTGCCAGCCACGGGTACCGTTCTCCCCACACAAGCCCCGCCGGCTCCCCATCTATCCACAGACGAGGCGAAAATCGGATACAACGCTGTACATGAACTTGGATCGCCTCATTTGTCAAACAGTTAAGGCGTCCGTTTCCGAGGCAGGAGGTTCGTGGTTCGCGCCCCTACCAAGACAAAAAATTTGCGATGTAGTAGCTGCCCTCTGCTACAGGGAACAGTACTAAGGACTGGTTGGTCCGCGGTGGCAGCATCCTTAGAGTGGGTGGGACTGAAGCCTGTGCTGCGGCAGCACGTTAACTCTTTGGATCCGAAGGGTTAAACCCAAAGTAGTAACCCCAGAGGGCGACACAGATTTACACTTTTTAAAAACAAATACTACTTGAAAACTACCAAACGCATCATAATATATTTTACATATTTAGAAAGATCTATTCTTCCACATCACACTGGAAACACTACTTTTAGTTAAAAATATTAAATTGTACTTACTATTTGGTGCCAAATATAGTCATTTTTTGCACACACAAAAAATTGGTACAAAAGAAGGTTTCACTGCTTGTACACTTCCCACAGGTAAATAAATCCAGTAATCAGGAGTATTCCACTTTGAATCTGTTGGTGAATGGTTCCACTGTGAAATAAAACACAATTGCACCCTTGAAGTTCACAAACTGTTCGCATATTGAGGTGTTTTTAGTGTCGGCATCTTCAGTATGATCGCGGTTATTTGTTTAGACACCCTCTCCCTCCGCTTCGGTATCTTGTCTCTGGCTTCCACTCTCCTCTTCCAAATCAGTGTCTCGAGACTCTTGACTCTGTCTTCCAAATCTGTGTCTGACACTTTCGTGACTGTCGTTACTGGTATCGCTTTCATTTAGCTCTTCCAAAACGCTAAGGGCCGCGGAGAGATGCAAGGTCCTCTTCCCGCGTGTAGCCATTTTGAACAACGGAAGCAGACCTGGCCAGCCCCCACTACACTTAAATCTCGTTTGGCAAGCCCAAACTTTACCGAAACTCATTTAGACAGTGCAGGGGAAACAGGCGATGATAGAGCTTTACAATGATATAAAGTTTACCTCCCTAACACTGTTAAATGCGTCGCTGCAAATGTTTAAATCCGTTGATAGTATACAAGCAACGCGGGCTGAAGGGTATAATAGGGCGTTGATAGTATACTATCAAAGCCGGATCCAAAGAGTTAACGTGTCTCAAGCAACGTGTTAAGTTATGATAATGATATGTAGCGCCATTGCGACGGGACGTTAAGCAACAGAAACTAAAACCAATTGATGTTTGTGCCGTCCCGAAGAAGGGGTCATGCCCTGAAACGTCGACTTGTCTGTCTAAACTGTTCTGGTTCCTTAGATTTAGGCAAGATCAAAGCTTAAAAGTTTTCTGCCCTAAAAATTGAATGTAATCTTTGGTTTCTTGTCACAAAGTGGACAATGAGAGCCCTACCGAGTCCCGAGCAAATGCTGTTTTACGCTGGTTCACAGTAGACAGTTTTGATATGGTGCTTTTCGTGATGACACAATAAAAATGTATATGATCTCATACCACTGGACTGTCCTACTAAAACCCTTGCATTACATGCTTGTTTACTAAATATATTGTGTGCCAAGCATTCTGTTGCATATAGTCTAACTCAAACCTCATGTCTTTACCCCTCAGGTCACTGTTGCCTCTCTGGTTGTAGACCAGCCAGCGGACAGCACAGCAAGCAACTAAACTCTTAGTCTTATGGATGCCCTCTGTTTGTCCAAAGCATTTCCCTCCCTCAGTTCAACATCCTTCTCCCCTCATCATAGCTTAAGAGCAAACAAAAACAAATAAATAACAAACAACAAAGTCGAAGACCCACCAACCGACTGCTTGTGTGTCTGGGCTATGACAACAGGCTCCAGGCTCTATTTCATTTTTTTCAGCAGTCGCACAACAGACAGCAGTCACGCGATCTGTGAGACAGCCTCCAGTCTCATCTGCGCCCCCTCCGCAATACGTTGTCTCTCAAGCAGGTCTTGCACTCGTCTCACTGGCTGTCCCTATGTAAATGTTGTGCTTGCTTGTCATAGTTACCGAGAAATGCCAAGCTGCATGGGCGAAATGCGGACTTTAAACTTTACTGTCAACCGATGGATGCCCAAGGGCTAGTGCAGAGCCTGGTTTTGTGTGCACAGGTGATGCAACAAGCTGCTGCAAGCACAAGAGGCGAGCAGCAGTGTGGTGATGATGTCACCCTTACTCTGCTTCAGGTAAAATTGGAAATCACTCTGAAATCAAGTACACCAATGGTTTGAATTTGTGGGTACAGCCTTTTATGTGCTGCATGAATGAATAATTATGATTGAGACAGGGATTATAAAGAAGGGAGATGGGGCATCACAAAGCCATGTCAACGGGGTTTACAGGATGTTCAATCCCCCTTTGACTAAATCATTCGATTTAGTCCAACAGCGTATAACCAGCATTACACTTTACAGGGACTTCAATGTGCTGAAGACTGTCCGCTCAACATAGTGCTGGCTGTTTCATCAGGTGCCAGATCTGCTTCTACAACTTCTTTGGACACATCATGTACCAGCACTCTGTTCACCTCTGTCCAAACCACAGCTCCGTCAAATCAAAGATTTTCCCTCAGGAGACTGACAAGCCCTCCAAGTCGAGGGGCAGCCAGGCTATCTATCAAACTACAATGCTGCAACATGTAGGCTATAGTGCGCTTACAACTGTAACAGCGGCAATATATGGTGATCCAACATTCTACTTCTGGGTTGCCAAATGCCAGATGGAGGAAACAAGGTTAAAGACATATTTCAAGTCCTGCGCAGGTCAGCGTGCCTCTGGGTTGGCTTATACAAATATGTTGTGTCCTTTTCATACATATAAGTGTTTTTAGGTCCAATCACCCTGTAAACTTTAAAAGCACATATGCAAGTGCAGTAAGGAAATTGATTACTTACTGTCCCATGAAACACAACCTGTCTAATCGAGCTGTACTTGTTCTGAACACATCACAAAATTTACCAGTTTCAGAGAGGGATCTGTTCCAGCACTGGCTGCTGCCCTTAGGTTTGGAGTTGATCATTCCAGTGGGGTCAGTTTCAATTTTAGTTGGTCATCACAAAGCAAAGTATCGTTGGCACCCCTTTCCAGTGTCACTTTAAGGACTGCTGTCAATGTCGTGTGTTACTGAAGCTACTGGGGCTGGTGTGTCCTGGCCCACTTAGAGGCAGTCTGTCTGCCAACAACTCAACTCTACACCCAAATACTGCAGCTTGATATGATGAAAGCTATTTCTAGAATGTGTGGAAATGAATCCTCAAAGCACCTGGCATCTCCAAAATCTCTAAATCTGCACATTGCCTTAAACAATGAGACAGACTCTACCAGCCTGCCACACATTTAGTCTCTGGACCTTTACTCTATGGACCTTTACTCTCTGGACATGTACAAACTGCTAGTATTTGATAAGAAACCCACACACAAAAACTGAAAAACACATGAATGACACAGAATGTTGCTAAGTAAAAATAAATATGAAAACCCAAATCATAAAAAATGTCTCCAAACTCCACCAAAGAATATAAATCCATTAGCCAAAACAAACCAACATTCGAGTGAGTCTGATCTCAAATGTGATTCTTGTTAATACATGTATAGTATTATAGTGATATGGGTATGGGACCACTGGAAATGCTGCAGGTGGTAAAACATGGGTTTAAAATAAGAAAGCTGTGATTGATTGATTACACACTTTGGAATTCTTAATGGATGTAAAGCCTCCAAAAGCAGCAGTTGTAAATGGCAGCAAGTAAACACAAATCTAATTAGCAGCTGCCAGCAGGACACAGGAAGACACACTATAGTACCAGAGTACCTGACTCCAGTCATCCTACAGCAAGTTCACAAATGGAGGTTGAAAGGTAAAGCACAAGAATGAAGGTATTTCATGGCATCTTGGCTCCATCAAAGAATGACGAGGTTTGCATTGTACCTAGAAGATAAATACATTAAACCAGCAATTTTCACCCTTCAGCACACTGCAATCGCGATGCCACTAGAACTGCTAATTATGACTTGCCTGACATTGCAAGGAGTCGTAAGTCTTTATTTCAGCTGCTTCTCAATAGAAATCACTGAAAGCAATGTGAATAAGGTAAGAGAATGGCCTCAGATTATGAAAAAAAAATTCTGACAAGAAACTATTAAAAAGTAATGTGCACTACATCAGCAGTTTGACAAGCAGATGTAGCTAATAACCCCTGGGGAACTCATATTCCCAAAGCCATCTGACTGGATAAAACTATGCATCACACTGGGTTTCATTGTTAAACTTTTATTTTTGCTTTATAGCTGTAAGCAAAACAGCAGCAGCCCTGTGTTGACCAGATGCACGTTATTGGTACAACGAAGAAATGCTCTGTCTACACAATATCTTGTGGGAGAAACAGGGTGTCTGCCAAGTCTGATGCCAGCAGAGAATAAATTCTTTGATTATTTTTAGTTAAGTCTCTAGCAAGTAAGAGCAGCTTTTTTTATTAATGTTTTTCTTTTGTTGTCAATAGAACAGTGACTGGGAATGCAAGATGTCTTCAGATACTAATGTGCAGCTAACAGAAGACAAGCATCAGTTCTCTGTTTATACACAGATGTCTGAAATGGCTAAATATAAGGGAGGCTACAATGGCAAAGGCCAAAGCAGAAAATATTAAACGTTCTTCTGACCTCCCTTTAGCCACCACATGATCCTGCAAGGGTATGGATTTGTGTCCATAATTCCATGCTTTCTATAATTTGTCCATTTTTTCTTACAGAAAGTCTTTGGAAATAAATGTCTGCTTCTATCTATTTTTCTAGCATTAACAAATCACCATATTATGGAGAAAACGGGGGGGAAAAATCAAATATGATTTGGTACACTTGAATACAACAGGATCTAGATAAATGACAGCATTTTTGAAGATCTCTCTTTCTCCACACAACCCACCCACACAGACCATAGTTTTTGAAGCAAGTAACATGTCCACATGAAATTTGTAAAGTACATTTCCCTTCTCATTCATGGGCAGAAGAGGTCCCTGGGAAAAGCTCTGCATTTAGGTGCAGCAGCAGCAGCACCACCACCACCACCACCACCACCACCACCACCACCACCACCACCAACAACAACAACAACAAAACCAAAAAACCCCAACAACTCAGCAATGACCAGCTACATCCCAAAGGACAGGTTTAAATATTAACATATTCTGAGAAACTAAACTTTTAAGGTTTCCTTTTTCACCTGAAATTATTTGCAAAGCATATTTTTTGGTTTTGTTTCAGTAACAAATTTGAGGGGACTTGTTTCACAAGCAAATAACTGTATATTAGTGGTGCTTAAAAGTCCAGAGCATCTTGCTGCAGCGTGACGTTGCAAGTGCAGCAGTGGATCACAAGTAAATCAATATATGCACTGCAACAACAGATGTGCATGTTGTTTCACTAGAATTAAACTCTCAGGGTCTATTCATGTCAGTCAGTTTATGTGTAATCCCTCTCACATGCAGATATGCACATTTGGATACACACATATGCATGTGCCCCTGCAAGCCCCCACCCACCCACACACTTTGTGTACAACTAAAAGCATAATCAATCCACTATAGACATCTGGTAACTGTAACAGCTTGTTATATACACAAAACAGCTCCCTCACAGATCTGATGGTGTATGGTTCATACAGGCACCATGCAACACTTGTGTACACATACATGAACATGCAAGACAATAACAATAATGCACTTTGGAAAAGATGGCGCCCACAAGATCTCCATAAAGACCAAATTAACGTGGGTCAGGTGTTGACAACCAAGCTGTAACCTAGCTCCCTCTCTGGGTTCCTGATATTTGTTGTCTTCCTGTCTTACCACAAAAACCCGGTCCCCAATATGATAGTTCAGGAAGCAAGGAAAGAAGTAAACATCGCCCTAAAGTTGATAACATTCATTTGATTAAACTGGAGGAAAACTAAAACAGAAAAATCATAGGTGTCTGATTCCTTGTCAGCACTACAGGCCTTTCAAAACCACTCATCTGAACGAACAGACATATACAGCACACAATGTATGAAATCTTAGCCTCCCATCAATGTCAATGGGATAAACCAGCCCATTTCAGCAAAAGAGAGAAAAATAGCCATCAAACCGACTACAAAGCCACTGTGGAATGAAAAGTGTGAAAAGAAAGTCAGTGGCACAAGGAGGGGAGCTCAGGAATAATCAATAACGAGCTTATATTATTTAATTCCAGCAGAGCAACCCAAACCAACGTAGCAAGAATGCGATAAAATGGTGAGTAGTATTCTGATTCACAAAGATCCAGCAAGCTGCAGTGGTTGGGACAGACTCAGCAACCCACATATGGTCTAGAGTGCAACAATGAGGAAGGGGAATACAGCATAGTTTAAAGAAACTGTACAAATACAACCTCCAAATACCCCCCCAAAAAAGAAATGACAATGCATGTCTATAAATAGAAATGGACATCACAATGAAGGAAGTAAACAGCCACCCAAATGCTAGCTACATCTAAATAATTCAAAATGGGGGTAAGAAGCCCTGCAGAGCAGAGCATTAAAATTAAAATCTTCATAATGTTATTACATAACAAAGAAATAACACCTAGTAAAACATAAAAAGGCAAAGATAAATAGAATTTAGGAGTAGGGTGGCAGTAGGACCAACCACTAGGGACACCAGCAGCAGCAGAGCATCAGAAGAAAGACCAGCAAGCAGGGAACCGTCCCCTAGCCACTGGCAGTACAGAACCCAATTACAGAACCCCTCCCCCCAAATCTCCTTCCATTCCCCCCATAGTGCAAAATCTTTACATGGTGAAGCACTCTCCTATCAAATTCAACAGCAACGACAACGACAAGAAGCAAACAACTCCTGACACCCAACCTCCACTTTTGAGTCAGACTGTTTAACTAGGTTAGAAAAAAGAGTGTGCGTGCAATTGCAAGCACACAAAATGACCAAGAAAGAAGATGGCCATAATGTAGAAGGTTAATGGTAAATTTATGCAGCTCATGGAGGCTCAATGATTTTCATGGCTGGCCAAATTATCCAACCAATCAGACAACCCAAGGACCAAAGACCCTCACTGCACGGCAAAGTATCATCTTACAAGGAAAAGTATTCTCTTCATCAGATCCGGTCGTATCATGACCTAAAGGAAGATTTCTGTCACCAGCACTAAATGAATTAACAGAAGAACAGTTATGGCCTAAATGCAGCCCATGACTCCGACAACTAAAAGTTTAGGCCACAGTTGAATGTTAGGAAGACTTCACTTTTAAAATTTTAGAAAAAGAGACAATTAAGTGATTTTCTACAGTATCATCTATGATGTAAAGTCAGAATGGTTATTACAACAGATACAATTACAACATGTTCTGATATAAACTTGTGGAATGTGTGATCTTGTGTGTGGAATACATGTTAAATATTATACACTTCCTCATGAGACTGCTCACAATATCTGGGCCCTCAAATGCATCAAAACAAACAGAATACTGAGTTCTTCACAGTATTTATCATACAGTTTCTACAGGTCAAGACAAGTTAGTTTGGTCTATTTCTGCACATAAACCATTAATGCTAGTACTCAAAGTACACACAACATGCTTGAGATGGGATATGTGTTGCACTGTTGCACATCAGCCATGATTATGTTAACTGTCACATATCAGAATTGCTAATAGAGGGACACAGCTGAAACTATCAGTTAGTAATCTTGTTGTGCATCACAGACACATAATACATTGTAACAGTCAAAATGATATGTAAAGAGGCAACAGGTAGTGTATTTGCCCACTCTTTTACATATTATTTTTATAATATATATATACTATACTTAATAGTGATGATCAATACAACTAAAGTCTGGATTAAAATATTTTATGATTCATGAAATAAACATGCTTTTTTATGAGAGAATATAAGAGAGAATTATGAGAGGGAAATATCACAATATTGTAGACAATTCCCCATGCATACCCACATAATTATAGGCAGACTGGGTGATAGCTCTCTCTCTCTCTCTCACATGCTAACTCGATTTAACTGCCTTTTTTTCGAAAAGGAAGTTCTGCATTGAACTTTTTAAACAGTTTGTCAGCTTAAGAAAACGGAAAAGATGGGACTACTACCGTTTAATCCGCCCACTTTCTCCAACTTAGTCTACCGTAACATTGAAACGTTGTGTGTGCATGTGCAGGAAAAACGAAAAAGACACTAAAGAGTTGTTTGAAAACATGCCAAGCGTCATCATCAGAGAGCCGTAATTTATTTGTAAGCATTCGGGACTTACCTCGCACTGTCAACGTCCGTGCCCGTCGGCGATGCTGGCCCCTGAGTTAAGTTTGTAAACTTTAGGACAGCATCGTCCCGCTGCTGTCTGACTTGCTCCAACTCGTGTTCCAGAGCC
>SMGT01003597.1:549-78275 GCA_004794575.1 Lanistes nyassanus | reverse complement strand
GGGGGGTGTCGTTTTGCAGCTGGCCCTTGGAGTTCCCTGGACCCAGCAGACTTGCTTGACTACTTAACATACCTTTCACTAACTTCACATAACTCAGATACGGGCACCGATTAGGACCTGTCGCGCGAAACCTTTCAAGAGATGGAAGGTTTGTAAAAACAAAGCTCGGGGAAATTCGACAGTTACACATCAGAGACTTAGGGTAGTGTTTGTGGCTAACTGAAAGCTTCCCTGGAAAGACGGCATATTTACAGCAGCATCTATATATATATTATATAACAATCCGCCACGGCATCGGTTGGAAAGACAGTAAATATCTGTTCGCTTGAAAATATTTTAACTGTAATAAAACAAAAAAAAAATGTAAAGAAAATTGAATGAGATAACAAAGGGGGTGGTAGGGGTGGTTTAGGATGGGGGGAGTTAAATATGCTGTTTTCTAACTGTACAATAACTTACAAATTAAAGCATTTACGTCTGTGATCCAGAGAAGAGAAAACTGCATGAGCTGTTTCCTAAGCCATAGACTTTCTTTAAAAAATGGAAACGAAATCTGTAAAAAAAAATCAATTAAACAATGAAATGGAGTGGGGATGATGATAATATGTTAACTTAATATTTTCGTGCATTCTCTTTTGACAGGCAAAGATGGATGTTGCAGGTCTGTTACATGTACCCCAATTACGATGGCGATTGAACTTTAATTTTCTTTAAACTTTTGCGAATGGTAGCCATAAACTGACATCAAATGAGCCACACTGAGAACGACTGCAATGAAAGCAAACACAGCGTCCCCTTTCATTGTTGTTCTCAACCGGCCATTGGGAAAACAGGAAAGAAGTCGACAAAGGTCAAGGTCTGCCCGCAGTCCAGCCGCCCAACCAATCAACACCACCTCCCGTGGAAATTTACTCTGTACGGATCCGGGAAACACGACGACGTTCACAGAAAACAGTGTATGTGGGGCGCGTTCGACTTAACAAAACACTTGCAGTTTTCCTTTACGTTTGGATTAACGATAGCAACAAAGTTGAACGGACTTTTGAAGGAAGCAAGTTACAAGTTGTGACACTTTTATCAGAGTTGCACCGTTGGGTAGACCCCGCGGGACGTAAGAAAAGAATATGTTACGTTTGGCCTGACACTGCAGCATTTCCATCCACAACTGACACAGCCAGAAATCCAGTTCCAACAAAGATACGTACGGAATTATACTAACGTTTCTAGCTAAGATATGGTGCTTTTACACAGAGACCATACAGGTACGCAAGTATAATCCCAATCAAGGGTGCACACACTCGATCTGAACCTCTCGCACTCTCGTGCACACGCGTGTGCACGCTCCCAAAGTCTCCCACAGATACATGTGGACATAAGAGACGTCGCTCGTCAGCACGCACGCACGCACGCACGTGCGTCTTACTTAATTGGCAGGTAAAGCACCGTCATACATATTGGCACGGACACGCACAGGACTACTTGCTTGTACCTTCTGATATAAGCCACCAGGAGAGGATTATGGGGGAGGGGGGTATGGCCCATCCCAAGCGCAGAGGAAGAGCGAGAGAGAGAGAGGGGTGTGTGTGTGTGTGGACGTTATGTATGGCTTTGTGTCGGCAATTAGAAATGGCCAGGTTGCATTCGATCAAAATCTGCCACTGAAGTGTATATACTGACTTTTATTGTTTTCTTGCCCCCCACTATCCCCCTCCCCCACCTTCAAGAGAATCATGATCTGCCCCTCTGTGCTGAAGTAGTTGGTATACATTATTTTACTCGTAATTACACTTCCTTAATTCCTCCCCACATACACGGGCGCACGCGCGCGAAAACTACAGAAACAAGCTTGTCAAAAAGGAATGATGATTTGAATTGGGGGAAAAAACCAGGATATATATATATATAGGCTCCCTTTAATTGAATTGAAAAAAGCAGCATATATAGGCGCAAACGAACCCTGCATGCAACACGCGCGAAGGGAGGTGGGGGTGGGCACACTTCAGTTTCACTGTGACTACAGGTTTGTGTTTGGGGATCACTTCGCGCGTGCAGTTTGAACCAGCCTTTCAATTCTTTCGAGTAGTATAGTCGGAAAAGGCAATGGCTGTATTATTTGCAAAGCCTTCCGATGTAAATGACTAACACTCAGCCACTGTAGACGACTTAAAATTCATTCGACTTCAGTCACGAGATTTTCTTTAAAACTTCATTATTCTGAATGACGAGTGTTCAAAATGTGTTTGCAGACACTTCTTGATTCAGTTTTTATAAAAATTAAATACTAGTTTTGTTGCTGATTGGTATTCTGAAGACCCTTGCGGGTGAGGAATAAACTAAGAAGCTTAACATGGAAAAAAAACCCTCTCGTTCTGTACTACGACTGGTTTCATTCCACTATGTCTGATCCCGTGAGGTTGGCACAAGGTGCTCAGTGTATTATTGTACACGTACAACGTTCCGATGGACTGGGGAGGGGGGGTGTTCCCACGCTGTAGCTTGAGTGTTGAAAAACATTAGTCATCCCGCTGTCGTTGCGGAAAAGCGGGCAACAGATCTGAGGTCACTGACGACCGACTGAGTTTTTCCCATCCTTGGACAAGGATAGTCTCGTTCTTGCATGTACATACTTTCTTGCGTCCGCCCCCCAACTGAAAAGTCGCATGCCATCACGGAACAAACGCCTTAATTGGTTTTCATCTGACGTCTTCCTGCACCGAAAGCGGGATTCCCAGGCGCCATTTTGTTTCCGTCTGTCCGTTACCGGGGTCGCAATACTAATATTATATTATTCGTTGCCCATCTGTGCTTTCGTCGCTCGTAGTAAGACCGATGTCTGACAGCACTGCATGAAGTTCCTGAAAACTCGATTCCATGCTAGCTGTTGCTGTCTGGGCAGCCAGTGCTTCCAGATTACAGTATCAACAACTGTCCAATTTCTCAACATGTTTGAGATAATAGACAGATTCGTCAAACTGACGGCTAGTTTGAAATGCGCGTGAACATACAACTGATGTCCCTTAAGTTCAAGGTGGCCTCCTGAATCAAAACGATGTTACTGGTGAAATCATTCATTAGGGAAGCAATTTGCTATAAACTGTCTATACTGCCGTGTGGTCTCTTAATTGTATCAAAACTGTCGTGCCGGTACCCCAGCGAGATTATGAAACCTCTGTTAATTTATAGTGTGTCTAGAATACTCTTTCTGACGCCTTCTCCAATCACCTTGAGCATGTCTTGCGTGAAAAGTAAACTTAAAAGGCGTCACCCTCAACAGCCAATCAACGGGCGTAAAATGTGCAAGTCATCCAGCGTCAGCGAGGGTCTGTTCATGCGAACCTCAACGTGTCCGGCTTTTCTGTGTGTGCTAAGACTTGAATGCAGGCTGGCGCAGTGTGAGTTTTGTGATTCGCAAAAATCCCACAACCTTCACCTGTGCCACGTATGGCGGGCTGCATGTTTATGGCTCGATAGATGTAGCCCTTTAACTAACTGCAAAGCCTGAAAGTGATACTTCCTCAACACACATACACACACACACACAAAATCTCGTAATTATAATAGATGTCAGTGTACAGTGTGCAGAGTAAGTGGACATGATGGGGCAGAATTAATGTTGATATATGCATGTAATCACCACGGCGTGCGCCGACAGAACTGCATGGGGCCACCGTGATATGGTGCACAAACAGCAACCTAGACCTTACCGATCAGGGTTAAAATAGAATATCTTGAATAATGAATCAAGAAAGATTACTCGATCGCGTTGCCAGCCGTCTTATCTTCTATGGCCTTCTCCTCTGCCTGGAAATCGTTGCACTGCCAAAGTCCGAGCTGACACAGTGTCCAGTTTTTTTTTTAATTTACCGGAGAATGTGTGCAGTTCGTATCTCTTTTTTTTTCTTAAATCTCACAAGATGGAACAGCCGTCTTACGAAAATTTAATTTATTAATAAGATATTAATTAGTCCCATGCGAACTGCACACTTTAACGTTGCCTCGACAATGCAAGTGTCCAGAATGGTTTTTAAAAAATATTTTTGGTCGTCTGTTGACAGAGAGCACGTGGAAGATATAAGTCTAGCTGGGTAAACACTTTGCGCGTGTGGAGCAAGGCAACTTTTTTTTGACGGATTGCGCACGTAGTGGCAGGTCCCAGTCTCAGTTTAGGTCTTGTTGCGTGTTGTGATTTGTTACTGGCGTGTCCGAAATAACGTGGCGTGACAAACCCAAGCAGGAATACAAGGTATTTTTGACACAGCACAGAAGACTGGGCGTAATCCCAACAGCACACAGACCTCTAGCACATTATTGTAGTTGCAGGTTTTGTAAATTCTCACCGGAAGGTGGGGAACATTTGAAAACTAAGTTCTTGTGCATGTGCACATGTACAGAAATCTTCCAAAGCCATGGCTTACATTGCAGTTAAGTGTACA
Source organism: Lanistes nyassanus (assembly GCA_004794575.1). Lineage (NCBI taxonomy): Eukaryota > Metazoa > Mollusca > Gastropoda > Architaenioglossa > Ampullariidae > Lanistes > Lanistes nyassanus. The sequence goes on along the minus strand of SMGT01003597.1, from coordinate 73,842 downwards.
TGAATTAATATTTCATGGATATCGGCTTACAAATGACGCGCGGAGTCCGGATCCCAGAGGTTGAGAACAAGTGCGCACATTTTTCCGCACACAGTGTAACAATGTGTCAAGCTTGAAACAGCCGAATATATCAGACTAGCAAGAACCAATATGTTAAGTACGGAATGTTCCTCGACTGTTGCTGCCGACCTATAGCGACTAAAATTTCTCATGTAACTAGATAAAAGATATTTATAAAGTTATTTTATATGCTGATTTAATCGCCGTGTTTACGTACGGGTGACGTAAAATGGCGACAGATTTGATGCAGATGTACTGTAAAGATTACATTTCTTGTTATTTCAACCGTGAGAGCAGATCTGTAGTTACTTATTTTGCTTACTTAGGAAGATATCAAAAGCCGATTTATGTAGACTTCCAGAAATTAATGAGCGGCTCAGAGTTGTCTCCAAATAGAAAAAAATCTATATCCGGTAAGTACACATATCGGCAGTAGTTGCATATAATATTAGTGGCGGATATTTATTCGACAAGAAATCGACTTCTGTTTGAAAATGTCTCTCTTATAGCTTGTCGTAGCACGACTTTTCCTTACAACAGATGCTTTTCTTTAGTGATTTGTATCCTGTATCGCATGACTAACTGAAACTTAATAGTTCGTCATGAAGCAAACACAAAGATGAACTGTGAACGATAGATACATGTATGCGTTCTTCTACCAATTCACAATTTTTTTCCGCCTTAAACATAAGTCATTAGCTTGTTAGTGTGCCATGGCATATAAGTACATCGACAGTAAAAACACACATGCAATGCAAGTGACAGCGGTATGTGATCACATAAGGGTTGAATCGACAATAAATAATGCAACATACCGATGCAGAACTAGGCTGCGTGTTCGAAAACCGTGTCGAGCACACGCAATTACTCTGCTTGTGGCCGGTGACGGTGGCGGTTATTTAGAGGGTGATGTCGCACTACGGGGTGGGGGGTGGGTGGGATCCTATTACCAAGCTATGCACTGAAAGAACCACCAGACTGATGGCTGCAGTAAGATGCCCAGTGCGGACAGGCAGTTTAATGTGCGGGGAGAACGCCGTGTGAAGTTTGCACAATGTATAACTCCATGAAATAATCCTTGGCCACACCAGGATTCGGACCAGCTATACCTTCCACGTGCTAGTCCGCAGCTGTGCTATCCAGGCCCCCTGTGCATGTGGCCATGGCACCCGTTTTTTTTTATACAGGCTAGCAGACGTCGGGGTTTTTGTCCGAGACTCCGGGTACTCTGGTTTCTCTCTCCTGTCATTACTTTTCCTAGCACACTTCTTTCTCACTCCTGTCATTATTTCTCCTAGCACACTTCTTTCTCACTCCTGTCATTATTTCTCCTAGCACACTTCTTTCTCACCCCTGTCATTATTTCTCCTAGCACACTTCTTTCTCCCTGTCATTATTTCTCCTAGCACACTTCTTTCTTACTCCTGCCATTTTTTCTCCTAGCACACTTCTTTCTCACTCCTGTCATTATTTCTCCTAGCACACTTCATCGCACTCTCCTATGCCCCCGTCATGAGGTAGCCTTCGGTGCTCTCTGCAGTACACGCACTTCAGTGTATCCAACCCATAGCTACACACAAGCCTACATGTTCAGGTCACCCTGACCTTATAACATACGCGCAGCCTCGATCGTGACCTCGAATGGGGGGAGGGGAATGGGGAGAGAGTGAGAGAGCCCAGTCAAAAACGCTGCGTCAGAAACGTCTTTCCTGCGCCCATCGATCGGTAAAATTGTGCAAATCACGCCTGGAAAGTTGGCTGTGACCTCGCTTCCGGTTGCATCACTTATTTGCTTTTGATCAATTAATTTTTACGTCTTTGATAGCCGGAAGTGAAGTGTGGAGCAATATTCCAGCGTGTGATTCCAGGCAGCAGTAATCGTCTTTTTTAAACTGGTTAATTGTTAGGTTTCCTTTCTTTCCCCTACTCCTCTCGCTTCTCGTCCACGCTTTGATCAGTCGCGGGTGCCATCCAATGTCATTTTTTTTTGTCTCCTAACTACCAGATCTCGATCGAGTAAAAGACGGGAGATTGAAATAGCAGAGGTGGTCATTAGAATCCTAAAAAACGAACCAGACATCATATGTAGTATTATGTACATCAACCCGTCATTTATATGTCACTCTTTCTGTAAATAAGCTAATTATATAGGCCACCACTTGCTTCTTTGTGGAGCTTTATGAAAACAGTAGGCCTATTATAAATTTGATATGACGAAACGAATGAATAAACCTTGTTTAAACCAGCAAACTAATTTACAATTGGCTAACACGTGGGTTAAATATAAGGTTTCCCGGATTTTCCGGAGCTCTTCAAAAATCACTGCGCTTTAAATTAATATTGTCTTCTTTTATGTGCAAAGTTTGTTATCCAGATTTTGAGTGGAATTTATGAAATTGCAGCTAATGCCGCGGTAACACACTTCTGTCTGTAGCAACAAAAATTCACATGCACCCATGAACCAGTGCAACTGCAAGGAAAACACTCCCGGTTCTCAGAAAAGCATAGTAATCTGGAGTTCCGTCTGCTGTCAACTTTGTCATCCACCTGGATCATGACTCGGCACTTTTTTGGAATTTGTAGAAAGATCGATTTGTTTTCCGCTGGTAGGCTCGCTTGTGTGTGTGTGGTGTGCGCGTAACTCGCCGCTGTGAGGGCAACAATTGGTCTGTGCAGTACACGACGTGGCCGTGACCTGACTGGAACATCCGGGTTGTTTGTAGAGTGTATATAAGCCTTCCTTCAGGGGCTGTTGTGCACATTCCTGTTCTTGCAAACTCGAACGAAGCTCATTCGAAGGGAAACATTAACTGCCAATCATGCCGGTTCTTGGATACTGGAAAATCAGAGGGGTACGTAAAATAATTTTACCTTGTGAAAGCCGAATCTTTGTTACTGTCGAAAGCTGCCGAGTGCCGCATAACAACATGATATATAATAGACGTTGATTGTTGAATAGAGAGGAAATTTTTTTTCCCCGAAAGTATTTACAATCAGCAGCATTAACTTAAGTGCGCATTTGTACGATTCGGGGCGTTATTTTGTACGCATAACCATCTTCTCTGTTCTCGATAGCTCTCCGCGCATTTTTGTGACGCATTCTCTATCTCCATATGTCACTGTCGTTACTCGTTAGGTTACACTAAAAAGTAAAAAAAATGTCTTCAGTCTTGCAGCCAGAGGCAAGCCGGCTCGGTTAAAGTGTCGAGGTCTGCGGTCAGTGCAGCATGTTAGAGCACACTCCACCGAAAACGCCAGTATATAGCCTGTAATAGAAATGAGCAAGTCCAGTCACAGCTAGAGCAGTTTTTAAATGTTAGATTGCATAAAGTCGACCGATGAGTGTTGTTACCTTTAAAAAAACTGCTATTGTTGATACAAAGGGAGCATGGAAGAGTGTTAAGTACAACGTTTGTTCAGAATACTGAATAATGTTACAAAGTTTGTTTTGGGATGAGTAGTGTTGGTTTTGTTGTCTGCAGCTTGCTCAGCCAGCGAGACTGCTTCTGAACTATGTTGGCGAGGAATTTGAGGATGTGCAGTATGAACAGGGCGATGGTAATTATGCTTTTTTACAGCTTTTGGGGAAGGGGGTGTGTGGGTAATTTAGTTATTCCTTTGCATGCTACCAGACCATACACACAGTTTCATTTCTGAGGCATATGCCATCAAAATACATGCAGCATGTAACTCTTTTATGTTATATTTTACATTGAAGTTTTAGAGCAATAGCAGAATCCCCTAAAACAGGAACAGTGACTGATCAGTTAGGATTATTTCCCCTTTGTAATGCAGTAGAGGTAGGATGTCTTTACTAAGTGTATCAGAAGTCCAAGAGTTCAAACCACACTCACTGGAAGGCTGAGGAATTGCCAAATCATATGGGTGCTAGTATAGAATCAGAATGAAGCAACTGATCTTGTTTTTATGTCAGGGTGAATGGGCTCTTTAATATGAGATACTTCTGTGTGAGTGGGTTAGGCTGCTTGATAAAGAAAAGACGAGGTATAGTGTGCAACAGCGGGACTGTTCCTTCAGATGTGATGTCAGTCACTGATAATCATTTTTCAGAGTCTTTCTTATGCTTTGTAAATGTTTTAGAATGATTCTTAAATTCTGATATTGATATAGATGACCAAATTATAATAACATACACAATGACAGCATTGGTAGGTGCTTCATTAAAAAAAAAATTGGGGAAATCTCTGCACACCTCTGTGACACAACAGCACTGTACACTTCTGTGACACAACAGCACTGCACTTCTGTGACACAACAGCACTGCACAATGTTGTGATACAACAGCACTGCACACCTCTGTGATGCAACAGCACTGCACACTGTTTTGACAACAGCACTGCACACCTCTGTGATGCAACAGCACTGCACACTGTTTTGACAACAGCACTGCACACCTCTGTGATGCAACAGCACTGCACACTGTTGTGACAACAGCACTGCACACCTCTGTGACACAACAGCATTGCACACTTCTGTGACAGAACAGCACTTTAAGACTGGAGCCTAGTGAGACTTGGATTCAAGGATGTAACAACTTTAAAAGTTGGAAGTGGAATAATCCAGTCCTGTTGATGTTTGATGGACTATTACTAAAAGGTATTAGCCTTAACACGGAAAGTATTCAAACATCCCTGCCCTGAAGTCAATGTAAAAGTAAAAGTATGTTTTGGTTGCAGCTCCAGACTACAGTCGGGATGCCTGGCTCAAAGTGAAAAATACACTGGGACTCGACTTCCCAAATGTAAGCAGATTTAATGTTTCTACATTACCATGGATATGAATATGGTACTACAGAGTGATTTAATGTAGGAGTGCACCAAAATAGCTATACTTGTCGAAGGGGACTGGGGGTTATTGACTGTTTCACAGAGTTTGAAGGAAATAAAGCAGTAACTTTACACATTATAATAAAAGGGTATATTATATATTTCACAACTTAATAATGCAACTTGTTTATATTTGACAGCTTCCTTACTACATTGATGGAGACATCAAAATCACACAGAGTAATGCCATTCTGAGGTACATTGCTCGCAAGCACAACCTCTGTAAGTAATCTGGGATGATATATAAATATTGGGGTTAGCTGTGTCCTCCATTTTAAGTTGAGAGTTGAATTAGCATATCAATTTTGGATGGATTGATAAATTCTTAATCCATGGAGGAAAAATTAAAAACTTTGAGGAGGCGTGACTGGTTTGCGATAAGCCACCATTGTGATTTATATCTAATTGCGACCGTTGCCAAGTCCTGGTGATAAAGTCCAAGGGAACACATGTAATACAATGGCTAATAATATAAATTTTCAAACAGTTAGTTTGCTTTACATTTAGAAGTGTTTATGAAATGGTGTTTTGAATAAACCATCCATGGTTCCAGATAGTGACTAAAGCTTTTGTCCCTCTTATCTTATGCTGTTTATCTATTTCATGGACAAGAAGAATATATTTGGGATTTACTTCGTGTATTTGAATGCTTCAGTGGGCAAGACTGAACAGGAGAAGGTGAACGTGGATATGATGATTGAAAATGCCATGGATTTTAGAAATGGTATTGTGCGCATGGCTTACAGTCCCGACTATGTAAGCAGCCTGGTTTTTCTACTTTAGTAGATTGTTTCAGTTTGTTTTTAATTTTTGGACATTTTATTAATTTTGGTTGATATTTTACCTGCATATTTACATTTTTAGATTCTTCTGGAATGGAACTAAACACATCTTGAAGCAGTAACTCTTTTATGTGGTAAATGTAATAAATGGATACAACTAATTAACTAAAATCAAAAAATTTAACTTTGAAAAACAGGAGAAGTTGCTGCAAGAATATATTCCAAAGGGCAAGGAAACAATCGCCAGTTTTGAGAAGTGGCTGTCAAACAAGAAGTGGTTTGGTGGAGACAGTGTAAGTACATCATAATTTTGAGTTATCTTTTCCTATTTTTTAAAATCTTGTTCTTCTAGACTGAAAATATGTTGTAAGGGTTTTAGAAAATGCGTGGATGTTTATTAATTTCAATGAAAACCTAGTTATTCCATATAGCGATTGATGTGGGTTTGTCCTCTGTAGGTGAGTGTTGCCGACTTTCCAATGTACGAACTGCTGGACCAGCATCGATTGATGGTTCCCGGCATCTTGGACAGTTACCCCAAAATCACTGCCTTTATGAAGGCCTTCGAAGAGCTGCCCACCATCAAGAAGTACATGAGCTCTCCCAAGTTCATGGCCCGGCCTCTTAACAATAAGTGTGCATATTTCAAGTGAAACTGTCTCCAGTCAGCATCTTGACAGATCCTTATAAGCATGCAGTTAGACAGGTGGATGGCACTCTTGTGAATTTAACATGAAGCACGCCAGCTGATACTCATATGATTTGCATACGTTCAGTGACAACAGTAAGAATGGTGGGACCGACTTTTTGCTAAAATAGCTTTTAGCAGTATTGCATTTGCTCTTGCAGAAAATGTGGATCCCATTTTGTTTAAAAACTGTTGTTGGTGTGCACAAATTCAGAGAAAATCCCTAGTCCATCACATGACGGTTTATAGGGTTATGAAAAGAAAGGTTTGTAAGCTGGCTGTTCACACATAGCCAATGTGGCGACTGCATGTAATGAACCCAGCCATGTGTAAAAGTAAGTTTGGTATCATGGACCAATTGCTTGCTGAGGTGTCCAGAGAGAAAGTGATAATTAAAGGCTGCTATTCAATAAAGCTTGCTTGCCTAAGTTCTCTGTTGTTGCCTATGTAAATTTATGTGAGCATAGCAAGGTGGCTTTAAAGCAGCAGGTGAAGCACCGAGACAAACTAGAGTTCTGCGCATGAGCATTTGTATCTTCCCTTCTGGTCTTACGGCACATTTGCTGTTTGTTTTCTGGGCACCTTTTCTGCTGCTTTATGTGATGCATTGCATTTTAAAGATTCACAGGCCTATTCAAACAGTTGGTCTCCCAGAAATTGTCTTGTTTCTTGACGATTCAATTTACTTCTAAGGTATTTACTGTTGGAATGTTCATGCAGAGCAGTCACTGGAAATTGGTGACTTACGCTCTTGTGTCTGCTTGGATGGGCATGCTAGGTGTGAGTGTTGGCATCCTCATCTAGTTGCAAAAAGATTTCAATAAAGAACAGTCTCCCATGCTGTCTTTGAAAGCTGTAGCGACAGACCAACAGTAAGGCATGTATTATGTCCACCAGCCTGCATTCTTTCAAAATGTCCAACCCCATAATCTCCAATTGTTAAATGATCTAGAACTTAGAGAGTGATTTAAATAAATAAGTGTTAGCTTTTGCATATGTGTAATGGGTATGCTAAAGTGATCGCCAAATGAAAACAAATTTTGTTTTTAATAAACCAAGAATAACATAAGCATTCATACACACTCAAAAGACCAGCAAAATTTCATGGCCAATCATGACAAATGAAGCACATGGGTTAAAAATAAATAGATAAAATTTCTACAATCAGATACCAGATCTAATAATTTATCTTTTTTTTTAGAATACACATACACATAAGTGCCAACATAAACTACTACTACTCATAGTCAAGCATCAAGACAACCATGAGGAAGTAAACTGCCAAATAAAAACTTAACTCTGATTTTACATCTCGGTTTGTAAACATAAGTGTCACGCTAGGAAGCAAGTCTCTGTTTTGTATCTGGGTTGGTCTGCTTCATAGCAATATTGACTTTTTACCATCATGTATTTTATAAACAGTATTTTAAATACATGTACAGCTTTAAAAAAAAACTTTGCAACATCAGAGTTGTATGAAAAAAAGCTGCCCACACACAATGATGTTGCATAATAATGCAGAGTAATAGAAAAGATAATCATCAATTAAAATAGGATGTTTCAACAAGGACCATCACATTCCATAAAAATATGATAATTTTTTTTAAAAGGCAAGCCCTGCACCCAAACTGAAATACTCTTTACTGGATAGTGACAGAAGAAGTTTGATAAGTAGTTCCACTGGTTAAATGATGCTAAATATCAGAAATTTTATTTTCACTTGTGAAGTTGTCATGGCACTCTAAATCCAAGATAAATGCATTTTTAGTCAACAGACTATCAAGAACATTCATAATCAGAATCTTTATAAACGGTAAGAAGACAGTTTTAAATGGTCATTGTACAGGTATTCGTGAATGTGTGTGTGCTACATGCGAGTGCATATGCTTCGGGTTGGTCTTTTACAAGCGAACTATACAATCTACTGCTGTTTCACTTTCTGCGCATGCCATCAATCTCTGTGTTCTAGTAAGCACATCCTGTCAGTCTCTTACTTCTCACAAACAATTTTTAAAACTATGGTGTTAGTGTGGTTGTAGTACAACAAATCTGAACAGACAGCTGCAAAGACAAAAGCAAGCATCCCCAGCAGCATAATTTCTCACCATCGAGTTTATCAGGAAGCACATCTGACTGTATGTGTACATGGTTATACTGTAACCAGTTGCTGCAAAAATATTTATATATCCATCATTAAATAATTCAATTTTGTGAGAATACAGGAACATGGTTTCTGGTCAAATGTTGTTTACAGCTGCAGAAGATGCAGAAATATTCGTTTTAATAAAACCAAATTTCTGCTTATAATGTCAACAGCTACTATTAAATAAAAATGAAAGTTCTGTCAATTAACAAGTGTATGACTACCATTTTTATCAGTGACAAAAAAAGATGGTAATTTTAAAATGACATGAGTCCTTCTCTAGTGTTACAGAAGGAATCTTCACCAGCAGGCAAACAACCACATCTGTACATAGTGCGTCTGTACAGAAACATGGATGGAAAAAGTCTCCTGAGTGTGCAGGCATGGGAGCACACATTTACACATACAAGAAAAAAAGTCCTGACCTGAGAAACAATTTCCAGTAAATCCACCCAATTAAATGAAGGAGAGGAAGAAATTGGACAAAACCAGTACCAATCACGGAAACATCATGACAGCAAAGAAAAGATAGCACAGATTCTGTTTTAGCAAAAAACAAGTTAAACGTAAGATGCAGATTTCAGACAGTTATTTCTCTAGTGAAGTACATGCATAACAATGTAAAGGTTTCTGACACGAAGAGCATATGGTCTGTAAATCATATGCAAGAAAAGAAGGGAACACATTGAAGGTACTTTAGATCTGAGAATCTCCAAAGAGAAATCTCACATGATCTCTGGAATAAAAATTTTATGACTGCTTATCTCTAACAGATTTTAACCCTTTATTTTTTTTTCGTCAGATCTATAGCTAAGCATGTCAAAAATAATATCAACATCATTGTTTTCATTTCATTTAAACAAAAGATCGACGAACCTCTCACATACATTACACAGCTTTTTAAATGGACAAAATATCCGCTTCCACGTTCAGGTAAGGTTAGCAACAGACAAACTAGGTCACAGAGAAAAATAACATCTCTTACCTCTATTCCCCTCTCCTTAGAATCCTGTACACAATCATATCCCCCAAATCTTAATTTGCTTCCTCGTCTTAAGCAGGTCATCCACTGAATCACGAACTGTACAGTGTGCAGTAACAAAAATCTGATGAACCATTAAATTCCTTCTATCCTCCCACTGTGAGGCAAGTGCAAGCTAAGACTGGTATTTGATAGTATCAACACAACCACATACAATATCAAATAAGGCATTATACCTTATCCTCAGAGTGACCCAAGTCAAACAATGAGATGTATGAGTAAAAACAAACCTTTCTTCTATCACACAGACACACCATTACTTAAAATGACTCACTGGAATAAAAGTAAAGATTCTTTGATACCTATTCTTATCTTTCAGTATTGAACACATTGCATATTACACTTAAACATCTTATAATACCTTTAATACCATGGTATTAAAAAAAAGTACAATCGCATGGAATGACAAGGCATATGTAGCCACTACATTGTGCATGAAGAATAAGTGGTACTGTACCACATACAATCACTAGATCTGTTTAGCAGGCTGTCATGTCTGTGCTTGCTGCATTACAAATTACCACTACCTAGCAACGGTAAATTTATTTTTACAAAGAAAGGATTGCTGAGTTGATTTAAAATAAGCAACAGTTGGCTGGGAAGTGAAGATGACCCCCACACAAAAAAAAAGAAACTGATATATAGACAGGCAAACCCTAGCACTTGTACGGGTCAATATCAAAATGATATCAATATCAATATCAAAATGAGCAAGCTTAAATGCTGTTACATTATGGTCACTGTAAATAACCCCCCACCCCCACCAACCTTTGGCAAGGCGTACACTGAATCCAATGTAGCTACGCTTCTTCTCAAACTCCTTCCCCTCCCCTATGAAGTCTTTGACGATGTGCTACTATTATCGCCAAGAAAGGAAGATGACTGGGTTGCATGGGGGGAGGGGGGGGAAGGGGGTTCATATTTCCTCTTCATACACAAAAATGCATGTAGAATATACAGGGTGAACAGGGCTTATGACTGCTTTTATGACTGGAAGAGCACATACCCTCGTGCAACGACTCAGGATCAAACCCCATGTCTGTAAGAAAAAAGTCTGCAGAGTGCGAATAACTAATTGTGTGTTTCACAACCTTCAAAACTCTTCCATGTTTGTCCACTTTCAAACGTTTTGCATTGTTAGCCACATGCCATCAGAAGACAGAACAGAAAAACAACAAAATATTTTTTTAAAAATTAGCCTCGGCATAGAAAATTTTGCACACAGCAACAGGGGATAAAAGAGCACATGAAAACAAGAAGCCAGTCTAATGATTATATGCTATTTCTCACAGCTACATTCACAACTGTCCTTTTCCAAAATGAACAGGACTATCATCCTTAAGCTGTAGTCCATTAAGGTTTGCAGACAATACATGACAACTTTCCATGAGCAGTCAGTATCAAAATTTCTCTATCCTTCATAGTGCATAAATTTTCATTTGCAATATCCCATGCAGAGCTAGCCCTACTATGCTGGTAGGGGAAGCCACTCTCGTCAACCACTGTTCAAAACCAGTCCAGAACCCAAGTTGTCAATTATTTTCTTTAAATAGGCAAAGCACTTAGAATTTTTTTATAAAAATCCATAAGAGTAGCTCAACAAGAAAGGGACGTGGGATAGGGCATCGAAAAAATAGCAGCAGCAGCTGAATAAATCATCATAAAAATTGTACTTTGAAAGTTTCATGTGCCCCTGCCCCCCACCCCAAATGTTTGAGCATTTTGCCCAAACCGTCTGGACATTCAAGATTCTAGGACTGAAGAGAAATGTTCGCTTGGATAATGCAGCAGTAGAAACTTTTTATGCTTGAATGCATCATTTAACAGTATCAGCCATAGGCTGTACAGATGTAGAATATCTCCTTGCATTTGGCATACACAAATGCATAAGATTTGGCAAGTTGGTCTTTCACACAGTTAGTAACTAATCATTTTATCAAGAAGCCAAAAACTTCAAGTCATGCCATATCCAGAGAAGATATATGGCCTGCAAAAGAGATCTGAACCAGCATCCCATGACACTTAAGTGTTGGTGATATGCCTTTTATCTCTGCCTAACAAATCTATCCTCAGTACCATCTGAAAGAAACTACTGCAATTTTAAGGCAGATATACCTCCCTTCACAAGACAATCCAGGAACCTGCCATTACAAATGATCACTCCTCCCTGAATTACAATCTGAAAAACTGCTTATTCATCAAAAACTTTGCAAGAAGACGTGACCTGGTAGCAGACCAATAAGAACAAAGTTCTATAACCCAGAACATCTACCCATGTAGCAGCAATCAAGTAGAATTAGGCGCTCTAGTCTCAGTGAACCAAAAGAACACAAACTACAAAATGGTCGATACACTAAGAGATTTTCCTAAGGCTTCAGTTGTAAGCAGCTGGAGCTTCAGTTCTAATGAAGACCAACCATTTACAATCTCCAATCTTCACAAAATGCAAACTGTACAGAAGCAAATGGCTAAAAAATAGGGAGAGCGGTTGGGAAGGGGGAGATGTAAGATTGCTTCCATCCGAAGGTAGCATCTCATGCTTACTGCAGCAGAGTGGTGTCAGCATACATCAATATATGCTGAGTACAGCAGAAATGTATATCTCTGAGTGAAAAATATGCAGTGCAAAACACCTCGTTATCCCTTGTATACAAAACAACAGAAGCCATAGGCACCACAGTAAACATCACCCTTCTGCACATGAATGAGACAGTTGTGTTACGTAGCAAAAATTAAACTTATCTTACTTTTCACAGCAAATCTTTCGACTCCCCCCCCCCTCCATGCACCATTAAAAATAAAGAACTGTGCCACATCTGTAGCATGCATGATATATACAAGTCTCTCGGTACTTTGTATAAATAAAAAAGAGCAAATAAGCTTTCGTTTAAGATTTAAAATATAACAGACTCATGATTTTCATTAAGGTAAACACGAAATTAGAACCCTTGTTTCTTCACTGGATGAATTTAAATCAAAGGGAGTAAAAAAGATGAAGGATCACAAGATATGTAAGGTTTAATTAAAACAAACAACAAATCTAGTTTATAACATAATTCCTCATTTGCTCTCTCTCCCCCCAGCACTTTTCTCCCTCCCTCCTCTCTCTCTCTCTCTCTCAAACACACATGGTTATCATGAGGCTGAAATTTCTTTCATCTTATGGAATGGAGGTAACATCTACATCTACTTATAAAGATCCATATCCATTAATATATCATCATATGTTGTTCATATCATCATCATCATCATCATTGCCTTGTATCCCTCCTAGGACTAAGGCTGCCAATGAGAGTCCTCCAAGCATCTTTATCCTGGACCAGTCTCTCTAGCCATCCCCCTTTGTAGCCCATCCTCTTTTCCTTTTTCCCTGGGAGGTCCATGCGAGGGCTTTTCCTGTGGTGGTGGAAGCTGGCTTGCAGAAGATGTGACTGATCCACCTTCAGCATCTTTGAGGGATCCGACCCTTTGTGGCCTGCTGTCTTGTTTGCAGCCACAGTTCTTGGTTACTGATGGTATCAGGTCAGCAGATTTGAGCGATCTTTCTCAGACAGGTGTTGATGAAAGTCTGGATCTTGGTGGGGACAGTACTCCTCCATGTTTCGGCTCCACAGAACTGATTTAATGTTGGTGTTGATTTGTTGAATAACCTGATCTTGGCGACACCACGGTAACTGAGCTGGCTAAATACTGACACAGGGTCAACATTTCAGAGCACTACTCCTTCATCATGACAGAACACACAACACAAGCAAATAAACGAGAAAAACACTTATCTACAGATCAAGATGACTGCCATGTGGAAGACATGCACAGGGGGTGCTGGGAAAGAAGGGAACCAAATGGAAACAAGAAGGGTAAAGAATAACAGACTGAGTAAATACAGAAACAAAATGAACATGAAATTTTTTTTAAAAAATTCATTAGGATAATTTATAAAGCTGAATGTGTGTGTGTTATACCCTTTGATCAATCCATGCCAAATTTCTTTTCACTAGCAGATGGTTAGAGGCCATATTTCAACCCTGTACCCAGAGGTATGTATAAATGAAATAATACATATGACGAGGCCCTTACCACATGTACACGGCCATCAGTGTGCAAGGGAGATCACCAAAGTTCCCTTTCATATGAAGAGTACTTTCCCTTGCCTCCCTTGACAACAGGGAGATGGAAGTTAAGGACAGGGGTTAGTAAGGGGCTAGGGGTGGGGGTTAGGAGTGGGAGGTTAGTAAAGGGGAAGGAATGGGGATAACAGAAGGGGTTGAGGTGGGTGGAGTAAGAAAAACCCGGGCAGCGCTGGGTCCCCTGGCTAATCATAAATAAAGTGGCATAAATTAAAACTGATCTTGGTAAACGCATGTCATTTGTATTAAAATACAGAAAGTATCCCTTGGTCTCATGTTTATAAACAAACCCACAGTATATGATCACACGGTTGGCTTTCCCATCATGAAAACGCAAAGCTATATCCATATGTTCTCTTTTTTTTTTAAGTCTTTGGCTCTAAATATGACAATGTGTCAAGACTAAATACGACAGAACTCCTGTCTACAAATGAACTTGAATATGTGTTGGCATTACTACAGATGGGTAGAAAGCTCTACAGAGTATGAATCTGTTAATATTTATCTTGGATAAAGTGTTGACAGCGAGGTCACCATTTGCAAGATGACAGCAGATGTTATCTTAGGTCTTCCAACATTAATACAAATACTCTGTGCAACTTGGTTTTTTCTTGGTTGTTTTTGTTTTTCATCAACATCTCTCATTGTCCTCTGAATCAATTTATCAGCAAAAGTACAGTGGAAGCAGTAAAGCACAATTTCTGAAATAACTGACCCTCCTCCAAGCTGCGTTCTAGAATAAGTTGTCATAATGTGTTTCCTTATTCACAGTACAGAACTAGCTGCCACAGCAACTCCATCCACTGCCACCAACGGATCGAGAGCTCAACTTTAGTGCATCACCTTTGCTGCTGTCCATTGCAGAGTCCCCTCCATATCTCCGTTTTAGCTCCTGCAATGTTGACAAGATGGATTCTATTCCATGCAACAGAAACTATATATCTGACAGCTGCCCATGGAATCATGTTCCACAGAATTGTTAGCTTTAGAAAATAAATGTGCAATATAGTTGCAGCAGTTCAGTAAGTCAGCATGGTTGAAATATCTGAAGTCAGCATCACAGAAATGTCTGCTTAGTTAAAATCTGCTGCATTACATGAAGCACAGACACACCCATTTGCCAATATGGACAATATATCATTAGTAATCTGAACAAACCTTTGCAATTTTGTAAAATGCTTCGTCTATGTTTGTGTTGTCCTTAGCGCTGGTCTCCAAAGTATTTAGCATGTTCTGCTGTCGCGCCATTGCTGCAGCCTCCTCTTTCCTCACTTCTCGCAGCTGCTCAAGGTCACATTTATTGCCTGTTCAAAGGTGACAGATGCCAGTGATTTTTAAAACCAATGGTCAAAATGATTGCCTGGCCTGAAATCTGAGGGTAATTTTGCAAGAAAAGCAGGGGTCAACCTGAAAATCTCTGTGTTATTCTTGAAGTTTTGCACTTAAATTACTCCTGATTGTGCATTATCAGCTCTGGATGCCGCTTTCACACGACAAAAGCATATTCTTCATGCAATTAGTACATTATGTAGCACAATAAAATAAACAGCTCCACAGCTCATCTAAACACTGCTTGCATGTCATGACCCATAGCCTCTGATGCAAAATGGAGCAATCAAAGATAACCCTGCAAATGTTGGATCATTAACTGCACAGGATGCACACACAAACACACACACCTCATTTCCTCTCTCTTTTCTCTCGCTTTACAGCCATTCTCATTTTATGATGAATATGTTCCTAATCTTACCCACTAAGAGCTGAACAACATTGTTTCCTGCATATCGTTTGACATCCTCCAACCAACGTGGAATGTTATCGAAAGTGGAGTGCTTGGTGATGTCATAGGCAATAACCACACCATTGGCACTGCGGTAATAGCTCTGTGTGATGGTGCGGAACCGCTCCTGTCCAGCAGTGTCCCAGATCTGTAACTGTTTGAAAAATGACAACTGTGTAACTTTATCACACCAACATTGCCAGCAGGGTTTCTCTCTTCAAACAATGACCCCAGTCTTATTCTTAAAGACTACTGTCTCAAAAACTGTACCTGACCTGGTCAGTTGGGGTGAATTTAGGTGACACTACAGCTACAATCACAATCATCACAGCAGTGATAGCACAGTCTAAAAAAGACAGTTTAATATAGCCTTTCTCTTCAGCTACTCTTCATGAAAGATTAAACAGTACAAGAAGCAATTTAACTTATTTCTACAAGCAGTTCAATGGTTTGTTTAAATTTCTTCACTCAAATTCACTGGAATTGTAGGTCCTAGGTTTATCTACAGCTGTGGAAGAGCCCTCAAAATTATGTTTTATCTTTGTCATTTTTTGTGGTGGTGGTGGTGGGGGAAACGTTGAAGCTTTGTAATGTTTGACATCTTCTGTCAATTTTTCTGGGTTTTCCATACTTACAAAATTGTGTCCTAAGAAAGCCTCAGTATAAACTATTTTTAAAACTTCATTTTGGCATGAAAAAGACAGTTCGTGCACATATATAAAACATTTAACTTAGTAAGTTACTCATAGGTTTAGAATTTGTATATGTGTCACACATATACAACCATGTCTAGTGTTACATTTTCTGTAACTACTACATTTATCTATATGGATTTGAGTCCTATTTCCTTTAGGAAATTGAAAACAGTCCTTCAAATTATGTTTTTCATACCAGCATTTCTGTGTGATAACAATGCTGAGTAAATCGTATTAATGGACTAGAATAATTATATTATTGTGTAAATCCACAGCTAGACATTGTCTATTGTTAGTATAAAGAACTGATTTCTACTAAGACTATTTCTGGATCAGTGAATGTTATAAAAAATACAAATGAACAACTGTTTCTTTTTAGCTTTTGCTGATATGTTTTTATCCTGAGTTTTACTGTTATGTTTTTTTTAGTTCATTTGATACATGGTAAGGCCTAAAGCATAGCTGACCAAAAGAGTAGCGGACATTAAACGTATTTACGAAATCAGAAAATCCTACTCCCCCCTCCCCAACACCCGTCAAGTAATGGATGTCTATTCTTTGGTGGTTAAAAAAGTTAGTAACGCTGATTCATCAATTCTCAAAGGAACAAATTAACGATGTTCAATTTCTACGCAGCGTTCCCCATAGCCTCAAAAACTGACCGTCTCTGGGACTTTCTACATGAGAAAGAGAGAGATATGTATTTAAAATTTTTTTAAAAATAAAAATACGTCCGGATTGAGATTCTGATTTCTGTGCGCAATAGACGCAGGATCGTGCGATATGGGGAATCTTGGTATAGGTAACAAATCCAAATACGACGTTTATATAGGGTCTACGTCTATACAGGCTATATATACATATCACATGTACATTTTTCGTTACCTTGACAAGTTTTCCATCTATGTTGAGAGTTTTCATCGTGAAGTCGACACCTATGGTACTCCCATGTTTTTCTGTGTATGTGCCCGACTTAAATCGCTGAACTACGCACGTTTTTCCGACTCCAGCATCTCCGATGAGAACAATTTTAAATAAGTAATCAAACGTTTCATCTGGATCACCCGCGTACGACATTATCGGATGTGTTGGCGAAGCGTACAACGTCAACAGCACAGGTTTTAGCAGCCGAACTTACTCATCGTGACGTCACTGCTGAAGTTTCGATATCCACTTCCGGGGTAGGTCTTGTTTTGTTTTCAGGAGTAGAGGCCCTTTAATAGTTCGGTGGGAGATGTCTGTCGGATCACCAGTATCAGTAACGACATGCAGAATTACATAAATTTGAAAGCGATCCTTTGACTGAAAGATACAGTGGCATGGCCATATCCATGTCACTTGGAGAATATAGTGAGTTTCCTGTTGGCTGTTTTACCTCACGTCCCTGTGCACAACTTACTAAAGCTTTTATCCCCCTTTTGAGTCATTCTCATACTACTTTATACTAGTAATTAAAAACGTTGAAATCAAAAATGGGTTGTTGTGACCGAAGTTCATGGAAAAGAGCTGGGATGTATTTTTACCAGTGGCAATGAGAGGTACATCATAGGAATGAGGCGTGAGGAGGGCGAGCGCACTTTATCTTCGACTTCCCAGCAAACTTATCACTTTGAATTGATCAGTGTCATAATGAATATTTTCAATTGAATATTACTATTAGAGTCAGAGTGTGCGTGTTTCGTGTTATTAAAGATGGGGTTGGTGTTGATGGGTGCAGCATGGTTTGATTCCATGGATTAACTTCGTCTATTTTTTTCCTTTCTGGCAACATTTTCAGCCCGAGCAAAGTATCCTCTGCACAAAGCGGCGCGGGAGGGAAGGGCAGATGTATTACTGTCACTACTTTCGACGGGGAAATATGATATCAACTTTGGATGTTTCGATCTCATTCGCCCGTTGCACGAAGCATGTCTTGCTGGTCATACCGAGTGTGTGAAGACTTTGCTAGAGTTTGGTGCAGAGGTGGGTTAATCCGAATTTTCTCTTTGAATTTATCGCTTTTATTCTTTGGTTAGTCCCTTCCTGATAACAGCACCTGATTTTCAAACTCTGATGTAGTATGCATAATAGATTGTAATGGATTCTTTGCAAATATTTTGTGGCATGTGAATATTATGAAGAAAATTTGTCTTTGAGGAAATGATCATTTGAAGTGTCTGCTGTCTTCAGGTGAATGCTCGCAACATTGATGGAGGAACCCCACTTTGTGATGCCTGCTGTAATGGGAATCTTGAAATCATTGGCATGCTGCTTGAACAGGGTGCCCTGGTCAACCCTCCCCACACCCTCAATTCACCTCTGCATGAAGCAGCATTAAAAAGTGAGTGCATCAAGTAAAGGGATAAGCTAGAGATGATTTTTAAATATATTTCTGTTGAATATTTGCTTTGTTATTAAAACATATGTAGATATTTACTTACAGCATTTTGTCATTCTCTTAGATGTGCCAGAGACAGGTCATTGCAATTGGATTTGCTTTGGCATCGCACACACATACTGTACTAGAGGAGATTTTTGCGGATGGATGTGTGCATGAAAGTATGTGTAAATGATGAAACCTTGGAATATAAATTGGCATCTAAAATAATATGGCTCGTCGAAAGAATAATAAAGGGGATAGAGTAAATGCATAGGGTTACTGTTGTAATTCTGATGTCTCTGAACCAATGTCTATCTTGCAGATAGGTGGGAGTGTGTGCAGCTGCTTGCTCAGCATGAAGTGAAAATTAATACTAGTGACTGCCACCATGGCACACCACTGCATGTGGCCGCACTCAAAGGGCATCTTGAGTTTGCAGCGGCCTTGCTGTCTTTTGGTGCCAATGTCAATGCCTCCCACATTCACTCTACTCCACTGCACATGGCAGCACGTAAGCAAGACGTGGCCATGATCATGCTGCTGCTTGAACATGGGGCAACTGTCCACTGCCAAGACAACCATGGCAAAACCCCAGAAGAATGTGTAGCCCCCTATGGCCAACATTTCATTTTGGCAAAGAAGCTACTGCACACTTGGGCATGTAGGTGTTCTTGTAAAGATCATCATTTACTTTTGTCTTCTTGTTCATGACTAAGTATTTTTGGATGCCATTTTACTCAGTGAAACCTGAACCAGCGAATATAAACTTTAATCAGATTACCTCAGAACTTCTTCCCTTTACACATTCTCTCATCCATCTCTCTACAGTCCTTTAGGTCCGCCCTTAAAACACACTTATTCCAGACTTACTTGTAATTACCTGCCTACCTGTGTGCTGTGTGTGTGTGTGTGTACACATGAGTGTGGGTGTATCTCTTTGTACAGCGGCCTGAGCTCATGTGAGAAAAGGCGCCATATAAATGTTCATTATTATTATTATTATTA
Source organism: Lanistes nyassanus (assembly GCA_004794575.1). NCBI lineage: Eukaryota > Metazoa > Mollusca > Gastropoda > Architaenioglossa > Ampullariidae > Lanistes > Lanistes nyassanus. The sequence continues at coordinate 54,314 of SMGT01003597.1, read as the reverse complement.
TTAAGGCTTTGCTCATTGAGTTGGCATGCACGTGGCAGCAGAGATGTGAAAATGTTATGAACAGCAAGATTCTGACCGTTCCTGAGAACATTTGATATCTCTTTAAACAGTCCTTTCTCCTATGCATTGTGCAACATTTTGTCTTTATTTAATGGATGAACAATACCTCAACATGTTCTTTAAGAACTGTTTTGCTTTACCAACAGGCACCCCTAAATCTCTGCAACACTTCTGCCGTCTTGTTATTTGTGACTGTTTCGGAGGAAAGGGACTGAACCTGGTGGAGAAATTGAATTTGCCAAGAGCTTTGAAAGACTTCCTACAGTTTTTGCCATTGAAACGCATTTTTTAAGCGTAGAAATGTAACTTTAGCCATCATAAAACTGTTTCAATAGAACAGCAATCTGTTGGTCATGTTACAGGAAGATTTATTTGGAATTGTCTCGTGTCCTCATATTTTTTTCCTTGTATGCGAGTTGGAGCACATGAAAATAAAATGTGTTATTGCAAGATTTCTTGCTGCGTGAATTTAAGGGCTTGATGTTATCACACCACTTCCACGGCGAATCCAGGAGAAATACCACAGCTGTTTGAAGCATTATCTCCCTTTGACTGGTTCAGAATGAACACGGGATGACTGAAGGCGTTTTTAATTCCAAGCTTTTGTAACCTGGGAAATATTTGTCGAAAAGTTCTTGTCAGTCTAATGTAAAAAGTTATACTGCAGTTTTTGTGATCTGAAACGTACCGTCGTATGATTCGATGAAATATGCTCAGCAAAGAATTAAACCCCTTTTAAAACCAGAAGGCAGATGTACTATCAGGGAAAACTAATCAAGAAAGTTGCAGTTATATTTACTCATGGTTTGAACTGGCGTGCACAAGAGGGCTGGAAGGTGAAATTCAATCAGTCACTTGGCGCAAGTCCATGTCCCACACACAAACACCGTACGTGGTCGATACATAAACTTAATATATTATTTGCACAAGTGGCCTTGACTTGTACGCCCCGCCCACTCCGCTTTACCAACGTCCCATCTCGGCACCAAAAGGATTAGATCTGCGTAAGCTGTCTGAAGAATAAATATCAAATCCGTTTGAATTCGATCTTTGATACCACGCACTCATGCTTGATCATCTCTCTTCCCTTTGTCTCATTCATTTGCGGAAAATTACCCACTAGATTTCCAAGCAGACGATGCATTCGTCCTTGAACTCAAAACACGACGAGAGAAAAACTTTTGCGCAGGATTTTAAGCATTAGGTTGCTTGTTGAAAGGTCATTTGTTCTATTAAACGTTTCACACAGCAGCTTCGACCTAGTTTTAGCCCTCGTTCCCACATTGTGTCTTGTTTTTTACTTAAGCTGGAGCTATAATATGTTCGGTATGCAGGGTTTGACCAGAGATAAGGAGTTTGACGTAGGCCATTTCATTTTTAGATTTTAGTGCATGCAGATTAATAATCGTAAACAACGAGCCCAGGTAGCAAGAATTGGCGGTACTACAAGATCTACTGCATCACTGTGAAGAACAATAGAATAACCCTTGTTTCGATTCGTACATCAGAAAGTGAACTTCTCTAAGACCGCACGAGCATCCCAAAGGAAACAATAAAACCGTACCGGACAGTATAGTCTCATTCTCTCACTGACCATGAATAGCCTTTCTCAGGTCACGTTGACCCCATTTCAGCGGGAGAAGCTGGAATATTTCTTCAAATTTTTTGGTGAGTAGTATGTCGCTGTGCAAAGAGTAGCTTTATAATTGCTTGGCTTTAAGGTAGCAGCGAGTTTTCCTTAATTCCTTGTTTCTCTTACATGATCTTGTGTAATTTACAGCGCACAGAAATCATTAGGGTGTTAAGATGTTCGTGAACCAATTTTTGGACAATACGTTTTAAAGGATGATAAAAGAAAAACAAGTGACTGCCGCTTGGAGGAAGATAATGGAGGATGATAAGATAATATTATTAGTTACAATCTTTTTGTAATTGTTTTTGCAGTGTTTCAACTGTGATTTTAATTTACCTCTAAACAAATTCAGAGAATTTTCTTTTTGATATTTTGATATCAGAGACCAGTATGCACTGAATGACTGATGCCATGCATAGCAACAGCCAGAGGACAGGGCCAATACATAATCCGTCCGAGGCCTTTATGTAAAACACTTAATTGGTCCAGGATGTTTTAAAAACATGACAATAGACACTGCGCATTTGGGAGGATCATTAGCAGTTACATTCATCAACAACAGTATATGCTACTCCAGTGTTGCTTTACCTAGAAAATTTACAAGTGTCCTTTTATTAATCCTAAGCCATTGATTAAGCCCAGGTTTGAAATCACGCAACTGGCACACTCTGCTGCTAGCGAATGGCTTCTGCAGTAAAAATACCAGCGTGGTTAGATGTTTTTTGACATGTTGAAGTGCTTGGTATTCCATAACTGTGAATTGAAACAGGAGTTTTGAAAGCAAGTGGGATGAAGAATGTTTTTATGATAGTTCTTTTAAGGGCAGTAATTCTGTTTCAGAACCAAACAGTGACAATAAGCTTGTCAAGGACAGTCTCTCAAAATTCATGAAGGTAAAGAGATCTTTTATTCCTTACCTTTTTTTTTTCCTCTTTCCGTTCTGTGCTGACAGGTAAAGCTGTTGAGAAAATTGTCCATCACGGTTTCAGCATGCCTAAGTCCGAAGAATAACATTACTAACACAATACCAAATGGAAATTTTCAGATTGTAGTGTTTGAGAGATCACTTACCCATGTGCATGTACATGCACACACATACACTCAAGCACCCCCTCCCAGCCCGGGTCCTTATAATGCCCATTGTAGTTGTCATTGCTCAGAAATAAGCTGCAGAGAGCTACACCAGTCTCTGGAGTGAAGTCTGTATCTTTTATGCAACAGTATGTTGGATAAGAATTACATGATTGGAAACTGGACATCATTTAGTTTTTCTTGTTTCAGCGCATCCTGGAGTATACTGGTTGGGATCCCCGGTCACACAGTGCCCAGGAGTGTCAGGAGGTGTATGAAACATTCTTTGAGATCCTTTTTGACAAGATTGCTAAGGACACTGCTGGTGGGTAACTGCTGGTTCATAATGCTGCAGTTCTTTTTGTTTTATTGTTTTCTTTGGCATATTTTAGTGATGGCAGTGTGGGAGGTGGTGTGTTTGTGTGTGTGTGTGTGGGGGGGGTCGCTTAAATGCTTTCGTGGCCTTTAAAACTCTTTCCACCTTCCCAAGGTTAAATGTAAACAGTATTCATGTGAGGATTTTGGTGGGGTCATGCTTGTATTTGATGAGTTTAATAGCAGTATTTTACGAACTTGTCATTATATGAACTGTCAATTTGACCACGCCCCACCCCCTCTCCAGTCACTGTAAAAGTATGTGTCATCATGTAGTAACCGTCAGATTTTGTTTGTAAAAATAATTATTGCAGTTTTTAATTAAAGTCTTTAACAAGCACTACACAGTCGCCATTAAGAAATGTTCACATATGCTTGAGGTGGCTGGTTTGAAAGTTCTAAATTTTGCTGCCTGTGTTGACAGCCCATAGTGTGAGTCTGGAGGACTGGTGGGTATTTTGGTCACACCTGTTACCTGGGTGTATGGGCATGTACAACTTCCCCATATGGCTGCGCCTTCTGCCTAAGACTCTCTTCAAAGTCATTGATAGGGATGGTATGTATAATTATGGCATAACACATGAAAATGATCAGATTATTTGACAAAAAATTTTACATTTGTAGACTCAGAATTCTATCAGGTAAGGTGGTGGGGGTGAGGATAACTCAGTCATCATGTTAGCACAAATATAATGGTGGTTTGCACCCTGTGTTTTAGGTGGATTCTGAAATGCATCAGGACAGCCATGAAAAGAGCTTTGATATTAATCCTCACCCACCAGGCTTTTTCCAGCCTGCTGTGAAAAGCTACCTCGCCTATCTATACTGTTATTGTCCATTTCTGTCTGTCTGCACCTGTTGGGTCTGTTGAATTTAACAGTACATGCACACGGAAAGCTTATAGCTACATTGGTGTTGGCTGGTGATGCACTCTGACAGAGAAGGACTGCTGCAACTAAGGTTTCACAACTGCAGTTGTCTCTTTAGGTTTGTCCCAAGGGGGATAATCAACCAAAGAAATGTTTGCGCAATACCGCCATCAGGTTGGGGTCTTGCAGGGAGAGGGGTTATTTTGTACAACTGTTCAGGTGTTGGTAAATTGGTTGGTAAATTGCCAAAGACAAATTTAGAGTTTGAATTTTTCCCTTTCAGAGGATGGGCTAATCACAGAACCGGAGCTGGGTCAGTTTTACAAAGATATGGTTCAGCTTGAGCCAGAGGAGGCCAGAAAAAACTCCCATCTTGCATACTCACAAATGACTGACGTAGGTCATCTCTGAAAGCCATTTTGTGCTTATATCCATAATTGTTGTTCAACACCACATCTACTCCACTGCCATCAGTTCTACGACTCCAGCTACCATCTCTGGAAGCTTTAATTTCTTTAAAAAGTCAACATCTGCTTCAGAAATATTTAGCTTATCTATATTTCTGTCAAGAATTTTCCAAGGATAAAAAATTAAAATGCGAGATTTCTTTTCTGTGGTAGCAACTGGTGCAAGGGTATTTGAAGTAAAGAAAATACAAGATGTTTTGTAGGTGAATTTTTTTTCCCAGCCATTTAGAAATTGATAAGTGGTGTAGATAGCTTTTGCAAAACAAGTCAGTGATTGGTAGATATGTTTGTTATATTATTCTGTTATTGGATGCATATAATTGAGTTTTTAAAAGCCCCCATATATTCACATTTGTTTCAACAGGATGGTCGGTACCCACTTAACCTTCCTGGATATGAGCAGATTTTTGCAAATTTTCTTCTTGGTCGAACGCCATATGGACCAGGCCGCCATATTTTTGGATGCTTTGAGCACAGCATAGACCAAGGTCCTTTTCACCTGATAATGCCTGCGCCTGAAGAGGAGGAGGAGGCAGGGAGCACCATAAAAATCCACAAGGAGAAGCGACCCAAACGAGGCAGTTTGCCAGTGAAGTAGACATCAGATAATTCAGGAGAAAACCACTGTAGAGGTGGCTGGAGCACAAAGTATTTCCAAGATGCATATTTGTGGTAACGTTCCTTATGAAAATATTGTACTTTCAGCCATGCAGTTGGCTTTCAGCTGGCTGTGTGTGTGTGTATGGTGTGCACCTGCATGTGTGCATGTGTGTGCGCATGTGTCTGCACGTATGAATATGTGTATATGTAAGTTATCTCCCATGTATTTGCTAATAAAGGCGAGGTGGAGGAGAGAAGAGAACAGGGCATAGAAACTGACAGTGAACACAACAATCGCATGTATAATCATTTTCTTGTAATTTTGCTCAAGAATCTCAATTAAAATAGCAGTTTTTTTTTCTAGGGTTGTGAGATGCCACAAGAGCAAGAAAATAACATAGAATGAGGGCTTTTGAAACATGTTAGAATATGAGCATTTCTGAAGGGATTTGTAAGATAGTTTTTTTTCTGCTGCCTCACCTGTGATATTTTATGGCTGTGGAGCTATTTGGTGAAAATTTGCATCAGGTTGAGTTGCATGACTTCAAGATATTTGTGGTGGTGAGGGCTTGTTTCCAACTGTAACCCCCCTTGAGGTTACCAGAGTTATTTCCCCTCACATCTTTTCTAGCTTGGGGAAATGCTAGCTAGTGGAGATGTAATGTAGTCCCTCAGACAAACCTTTGTCTGGGGACAAGTCTTTTTTGTGTAATAACCCCCTCCCCCCAGATTGTACTGGGGGGAATGTGTGTTTTATTGTATGGCCTGAGTGAGAGGCAGAGGTTTCCCAGTGAAATTACCAACGTGGCCGATTTACGCAATTGCGCGATACTGCGGAAGGATCTCGAACCCACATGCTTACGGGAACTCTGTCCCTCTGTCATTTGGGCCAAGGGTTGCAAGAAGAACAGACCTCTCCTTTGGTGTGTACCGATTACACAGGAATTATGTTTTAAAACATGTATACACTATATATATATATATAAATGCATTTAAGTTTAAAAAATTATCTTACCCACTGAAATTAGGCCTAAGAAACTGAGCCGGATGATTTCTGATACTATCAGTCTCCGACTAGATGTGTAGGTATATTTGTAGCTTTTTTTCAATCCAGATTTAAAACTGTTGAGAGCATGTGTGCTGTCTTCGCTGTTTTATCATAAGTAAGACTCTTCCTTTCTGAGAGTTTGTTTTTCAAGCCAATTTCTGTTGTTTTGCCGTTGGGGAAGTTTGTGCCATAAGTTTGCAACTACGTGTATCTCCTTTACATTTGATCCTGGTTATTGTAGCTACGGATAGTGCTCAAAATTGCTTTTGTTAGGACATTTCTTCTGATTACCTCAGTTTTACCGCCTCGATGGTATAACTGTTTGGATCCACTTCCACGGTGGGAGACTGGTGGTTCACCCACCGTCCGAGTCATACCCAAGACTTAAAAATTGGCAATCTAGTAGCTGTCCTTCCAGACACCTGGCACTGTTAGGGTCTACGCCTGGGGTTCTTACCTCCCCCTAAGAATACCCCTGATAATTTTCATTGAGTGAACTCCCTTAACATCCAGGTCCTCTGGTCAGTATTTGTTCTGGTGTGTGCGCAGCATTGCCAATGGAATCGTCATTGAGCCCCGAGTTTGACTTGTGGTATGTGCTAAAATTAAAATCATATTTAAAGGAGAGACAGCAGTGTGTTACAGAACACAACTCTGAGGCTGTGGCCCAAGCAAAGGGATGCTTCGCCTTAAAAGTATACACTGTTTTAGATGCAAGCAGCAATGTCTTGCACAGAAAGCTGCACAAATTACAGTTGTCGAACGGCTATGTATTACCAGAGCCAGTGTCTTTGAAAAACTGGAACGTGTTGTGTTTAAGGATCCCAACATAACAATCAATGTTACTATTATAGTTGGGTCCTTCTTTCCTGACGAAATGTTCACTACACAAACGGCTTTGTTATCTGAAAGCCATCTGCCATGACGATTTACTCTTTTCGTCCACATGGCACTCTCCTGTTTGTTTGCTGGAAAGTGGTGCAGGGGAATACTATTTCTGTTGGCTCTTCCCATGATAAGCACTTTTTGGCACATCTCCTTTGCCTACTCTTCCAGCCATTGCTTCGAATCTACTCATCAGCGAAAACCCCAATGCAACTACACATGGTACATGACAGTGGTGCCAGTGCGAGCCAGTCATGTTAACGCAAAATGACATCATTGTTTAGCCACCACCTGTTCAGGGTTCTGTTGTGTCAGGGGAGTAGCAGCCACATTAACTCTTGCTAAAAGGCTCAGCCATAGACCTTAATAGGAACTAGTACTAGAATCGGTTGGCCTAGTGTTGGTGTACTGTTCCATTCATGTCTAGGGTAAATTTATGCTTCTTTCATTGTTTTTGAGAAGATAGTGGGTCATTTGCAAACACCATGTCTGTTTTAACTTATTTAGATCACATTTATTTGCAGCACATTGAAATTCTGTCTGTAATAAACACTAGGTCCATATATGTCAAGCTCATCACATGAGGTTCTTACCTGCCCTGCATAGGTATCTCTGACTAGTTTTAACTGAGTGAACTCCCTTGAAATTGCTTAGCTACTGGGTCCTCTGACAGGCTCTGAATCAGTATTCATATTGGTCATGACCCTTCAAAGCTACCAAATATCTGTACAGTCATGCCCATGTTGCAGATTTATTTTAAAAAGTAGCTGATCACAACCAAAGACAAACTAACAGGTTATTTAAAATGAAATCATAGAATTCTTTGTACATATATAAATAGAAATATTTACATTTCCATGAAGACGGAAAGAAAGAAGCAGAAGCTCTTGTTTTGTACTGAATATTTAGAAACAAAGACTGGTGGGGGTCCTTTTTTTTTACCCAAGAAATAATTGCCACACAGGCGGCTATATTTTGTTGCCTGAGAGCAATGTGTCATGATCAATGTTATTCTTTCAATCTTTTGTACATCATTCTGTTTATTTGCTGAAAAGTAATTAAGTTTTTTTCCATCAACTATTTTCTTGCAGTAAGTATTGCAGGAGAGTAGAAGTGGGTTTTACTTATGCTGAAAAGGCTCTGCCGGAGCTCCTTTTAGGTGATGAGCTCAGTAGATTTTAGTCAGTCGCTGTTGTGTTATTTTGTTATTGCCCTTTGAAGCCAGTATTGATAGTATTGACATCTGGTCATATGTTTGGGGAACAAAGGGAGTCATGGGATTTCTCTGGAAGGCAGTTGAAACTGGGCTTAGTTTCATTCTTGTGGTAGATGTTTTTAAATATGCCTTAATTATTTCTGTGCAATGTGGAAACTCTTTAAAGTGGAAGTATGATATTACCCTGCATAACTTTATGAAAAGTATTTTGCAGACTTACAGGTACCTTTATTATAATGAAAACTGTATAATTCTGGTCATTTTTTGATACGTGTGTTTCTCTTGTGCTCTTATCAGGTTATTTTGTCATCAGATGTTTATGAAAATCGCAGTATCACAGTCTTTGTTACAATTACATTTATATCCTTTGTGTAGCATGACTAGTATAAAAATTATGAGACAGTATATGACTGTGGAATTGAGCTCCACATGAGCAGTTGTTGTTTGAAGAAACTGCATGAAATGGTTGGGTAACGGATGGCTGAATGGTTAGACTGCTGGCCCCTGAACCTAGAAGTATGGTTCGATGCCACGACACACTTCTCTCAGTTCACCCTGCTGGGAAAGGGTACCTGAACCATGGGTTAGGTAAGGTATTGAGGGACAAGAGATGGCCACCGACCTCACTATTCTAGCCCAAAGAATAATGGTCGTCTCACACAGGCCCTATGTCCCTGCAATCTAAAACCCAGGTCACAGGACAACCTTGTGACCTTTAGCATGAAAGTGTAGTAGAGACTGGTGCTGCTTGTAGGAAATGCATTTAAAGACGATGTTTGATGTTTTACCTGTATTCAGCCATTAAATACATGCACGTCTAATATTACTAATATTCCGAATGTCTTGCTTTGAACCGTTTCACTTTCTTTTTCAGTATAGTGATAGTCAAAATGGAAAGAGATGGGGGTTGTTTCCCTTAAGTTGTGCAGCAGTTTTCTCGTCGAGTAGCGGAGGGTTGTGGAGGGAACTGATGGTGGTTATTTAGAGGGACAGTGCTTCCACCTCGCGGTGATTTCGCATTATGGGGGATGGGGTCCTATTACTAAACTATGCACTGAAAGAACCACCAGACTGATGGATGCAGTAAGATGACCAGTGCGGACAGGCAGTTTAACGTGCGGGGAGATGGCCGAATGGAGTTTTGCACAATGTTTAACTCCAGGAAATAATCCTTGGCCACACCAGGATTCGAACCAGCAACCTTCCATCTGCTAGTCCGCAGCTCTACCAGCTGAGCTAACGAGGCCCCCATTTGGCTCGGCTTTTATCTGAGCGTCAGGGTTTAGTAGAAGGTTAGTCTAGACAGTATAGAGCCTATATTGCAAGCATATGAGCAAATAAATGCCACGTTGCTATTAGTGTAGTGTGTTTTATCTGCTTTGTCAATGTGGTGAGGGTTAATATATTTTAATACTTATAATGTAAGGCCTGCTGTTGTCTGTGCGAAATCCCTGTCGCTACGAATTAAATACCAGCGACCTTTATATTATTGAAACTGAAGAGAAGAAACTTTTGTGTCAATACACAGACTTGTATATATGTTTATGGTAGACACTAGCAGTGCTTATAACAAACGTTTCTGCTACGTTGATATCAAATGTTATTTTCCCAGACATCAAGTTCGTGAACCACCACTCGGCTCGCCGTAATTAAGCGCACTTTTCCCCGTCTTAATGCTTTTGTTGGACTCCTGCAGCCCCTAAGTTTTTTACAACCTTCTAATGCAGACCTGTTGCTCGCTATCGAACCTATCGGCACGCACGCATTATGGGAAGGGGTGACGTACAGCCGACCCTTGAGCGTGATGGTGTGGGAGTCTTGACATGCTGCACTTCCCCAAGAGCCAGAACGAGACGAGGACTTGCACAATTCAGTAAATAAAGTCATATAACTATACATTTATTTTTCGAGTTTCGTCACGAAAGCGCGGCCCCTGAACCACATTGAAATGCACGTCACGAGCAAGGAAAGGGTGGATTTGACGGAGTGTGAAGAGGCTAGGTAAGTATAGTCCAGCATGGGGCTAGCCAGAATAGCGATGTCCGTTACAGGGGTATAAAACGCCCATAATTCGTCAATATGCGGACCCATAATTGACAGGACTCTGATCGGGAGCGGTGGCCAACATGCTTTCGGTCCTCTGCTTTGCAGCTTTTATTGCAGTCGCAGGTGAGTCTTTGATCTGCCGCCATCTCAACTGATCAACTCGACCCTTCCTACGAAACTGTCGCTCTACGGGCTTACGATAAATTTAAAGAATTAGTGGTAGCTAAAAAGTAAAGCAGTTCCCCCAAAAGACATGCCTTACATTGTAATAACACCGATAACGAAAAGGGGAGAATCATTAAAACATGCACGACATGAAAACATTTAATATGCAATGACAAAACTTCAACAGTCTTCAAGATTGGTTTAAATATGGTTATGAACTAAACATGAAGATTATGTAGCGTAACGAACTGTCGTAATGTCAGCGCGGTGCCGAAAAAAAGGGAGGATGAAAAAGTAGTAGAGGTAAGTAATTTGTTCTCACTACATAGATTTATTTCGGCTCAAAACGTTGATGCAATCCCTCATAACACCCTTACCCAAGAAGGGCAACAGCTGCAAATGCCAGAACTACAGAGGACAATAAGACTTATCAGCCACCCCAAAGTCATGTTCAAAATCCTCACCTGTGTGTTTAATTTTGGACAGGAGATAAACACCCATACAATCCACCCTTCAGCCATTCCGCAGGTTAAGCTGCTCAAAGCAGTTCTCCGAAACTCGAGGCGCTACGAAGTGCATTACGTGGCAGATACAGGCATTGACTAGTGTTCGCGAATGTTTACTGTCGCATCTTATCCTTTGTAGAGCCTCAGTTTCTGGTAAGTCGCTTAGCCTGCGGTACTCGCTGGCTGACTCCACGATCTCACCCATATGATTTTTTCCTGCTGTCCAGCCTATGCGCCACATCTACTGAAGCTAAGTCTTTTTCTTCTGTTTTCGTCGTTGTCGTTTTTTCGTCGTTTTTGTGTCGTCCTGATGAAGGGGTAGTGCCCCGAAACATGTAGATTGTCTTTGTCTTTGTCATGTCTTAGCTTGGTCCAGTTCCCTTGTTTTATATTAAAGAAAGATTTTACTCCAAGCGGCAGTCACCTGTTTTTCTTGCACATATGATTTCCGCTGTCTGCCCCCCCCCCCCCCCACGTACGCCATTTGTTACGTCCAAGAAAAGTCAGGAAAATGACAGCGTGCACTGCCGTTGTCACCAGCCTGCGACTCGGTGAACCCGCACATCGTGTCTGGCGTGGTCGCCGACCAGAACGAGTTCCCCTGGCAGATCTCGCTGCAGCTCGATGGCTCGCACATCTGCGGCGCCGCGGTCGTCAAGGAGAACGCCATCATCACCGCCGCCCACTGCGTCGACTTCTCGGGGTAGTGAGTACACGTGCACCAGCCTATGCCGGTCGCCATGCCTGCGTCTCGTGACGTTCGCTGCCTGAAGATGTGCTCTTGCGCAGAGACAAAACAAGCGTATTAATGCCGAAATGCCGCAATATAGACGCGTTTCTTCTTTGCGCAAACGCAGATCAGTAGTTACGAAAATAAGTGTTTGTACTTCGCGTGAACGCTTACTTTCCGACAGAGGTTTTGCCTGTAGCAGGTTTGACAACACACGTTAGAAAGTTCTTAGTCCGGCAATTATGCCCTAACACACATTGAAGCAGTTCTAGGTCTGACAGTGAACACATATTGAAACTGAACATATATTGAAACAGTCTGTGGTTTGGCAGTTAACACAAGCTTAAAAAATCCGCTGTCCAGAGTTCATCAGCAATTTTCTGACATCAGAAAAAGAACACACAACAGATCTGTGCATACCCCACAAAAACACCTTCCGCGTTATATTTTGTAAAAGTTTGTTTTGCTGCTGTTACTGAAGTAGTTGTAGTACTGGTGTGGTCAGTTTATTGAAAACGCAGCTTGGATCTGAGGCTGAAACTAAGCGCACACATCCCCCCCCCCACACATCCCCCCCCCACATATATATAGTTCCATAAAATCTAATTTTCCACCCCCTGGCACGTCTCAGAGGCACAGAACAATATGTAGGCCTACTGCGGTAGCGCCATTGAGAAATAAGTATATTTTCATTTCCATAAATGTTATAGCATGTCTCTATAAGTTGTTAGGAAAACATACACTAAGCATGCGCAAAGACTGAGTTCCCTAAACAGCATACTCATGCGTGTTTGCGTGTATGCGTGCATGTGGTTGCGTGTGCTAGTGACACGAGCAGGTTCACCGTTGTCTGTGGCCTCCACTCGCTGACTGACCCAGGTCAACGCCGCACTGCATCCAGAATCATCAAGGTGAGTGCCTTCAGTTATTTATCCCGACAGGTGTGAACCGGTATCGCCCAACTGAGACATGGGGAAAGGGTCTGATGGAAAATTAAAACTGTAACCGTGACTGAGCAAGAGCGGGAGGAAGGGAGGCAGTGGATGGGGGTGGGGGAGGGTAGGTCAGTGATCAATCATAATTATGTCCCCGAGCCCCACCCATGCAGTCTCTCAGTTTAGCGCATGCACTGCAAGGATAAAATGAGGATGCTAGCCAGTTTCCAGAATGTAAAAGCACAAGGAAATCCACAAAAATACAGATTCCAGTCGTTGGGTTATAATTTATTTGTTCGTGCAATATTAGCGTAAAATAAAGTAAGAATTGGATTACACGAATGTGTCAACTTCATATAAGTGTCAGTGTTTTCATTCCCCTGCTTTCGTCAGCACCCCAGCTACGACGCCAATGGGTTCGGCTATCCCAACGACATTGCCGTCATCATAATCGACAACCCCTTCGTCTTCGATGAGTCGTGCCAGCCCGCCCGCCTTCCGCTCGACAACAGCAAGACTTACATCAAGATGGCGCGCATCTCTGGCTGGGGCAGACTGTACGGTGAGAATGTAGAACCGCGGTCACTGCACACGTCGTGGGCTGGCCGTGAGGGACGTTGTAGCCCATACAGTAAAAAAAAAAAACGAAACAAAACAAACAAAATACAAATAAACAAACATATAAACAAATCAACAAAACATTCCTCTCCACTCACCATATACTCCCTTCCTGGCACCAATTGCTCCTTTCTTAAACTTTCCAGACACTAAATTTTTTGTCGTTGCTTTCGTGCTGAACGCTTATGCTGTACGAGTTTTCGTAAGAGTGTATTAATTGTTTATATCTACGGTTTTATCTCATGAAACATATTGTAAGCTTACCAACGAGAACTAACTAGAAAGTATTTTTTAAAAGTACTTCATGCATACCTCGAGTATTTAGAAACGAAGTGTCTTCGCGGATATTGACCAATGAACGTGCAAACGTGTATAAGGACATGCAGATTTCTCTTCCTCCCCACCCCATGGTTAATACAGTTCTTTTCCTTAAAGGAAGACAGATCTAAGGTGTCAAGTAACGAATATTTTACCATGCAGCAACACGTGACACGCAATGCCGACATCTGTACCAACAGGTAACGGTCCTCTGCCAACGAAGCTGAAGAAGGCTGACATCCCGGTCATTACCAACGCGCAATGCGGCACCGCACATAGCATTATCGGCATTCTCAACCCCGTCCGGGCCTCCCACATCTGTGTTCTGGATCCCAACTATGTCTACGGCGCCTGCAACGTGAGATTTTAATACCTTCTGAAGTTAATCAAAGTCTTTTTTAAGTGCCATCAAGCATGACCTTGTGGCGAAACACGGAATGACATTGGTTTTAATACCAAACAGAAATTTGTGTAAATTGTACCATTCCCTGAATACGTTTTGCAGGTGTATATCGATGTGCACGCAGAGTGTATCAACATAGGTGTCGCTGTAGGCTATACTAGATGGAGAGCTGTTTTCAAAACTTAAACAGTTGCTGGCGTGCAAAATATACATGTCGGTTCTAGAACGCTGAGGAGGATGTGCATGACAGACGAAGATCATGATGTAAGATTAACATGCACACCGTACGTAAAATGTTGTGCAAAATGCAAATAGTAAGCGCAAAGCATTCTGCAATGCATCTTGGCTACAGGACGATGTTCAAAAATGTGTACATGCAAGGCATAGAACATCGGCGAATTTGTGCATCCGAGTTACTGTCGGATTTTGTCACCAGGGTGACAGCGGCGGCCCACTCACTGTCCTGGACAAAGACACTGGCAATTACAAGGTGGTTGGCCTGACCAGCTGGGGCCGCTCTGGGTGTGACACCAAGTACCCGAGCGTCTATACCCGCGTCAGTTCCTTCCTGTCTTGGATCTACTCCACTATTGGTTAGCCTGTGAGCAGAAGAAGAGAGGAAAAACAGTGACGAATGGACAGAAAAAAAACAGAACAACGGAATTAGAATTTTTGGTAGATAATGGCAGATCGTCACATCGTGTTCGGCTGCGATTGAATACCTATGGTGCAGAATAAAAGTGTTAAGACTTAATATTTGAATGTGTTTCGTCCATTGGGGGGGGGGGATAATGACGATGACCTTTAAATTAAGTCTTGACTACATACTCTGATAAAAAAAAAATTTTTGATTTGGCGTTCCAGACTCAACAAACATTTACGCAACTTTCATTACTAAGTTTTTTTTCACCCAGAGTTTTCCGTACAGCGTATTGACTGATTATCACCAGGGTAGCGTTTGAAACACAGCATATATAATCGGTATATGATGTGCGCATGACTACGAAATGCAAAATTAGACAAATCCGAAAACAATCACGACTTTACAAACCAGAAAATGACCGCGACATTATACACCCTAAAATAACTGTGCCATCCATCGGCCAGAGCAACGTAAAATATTGCATTCTATGGTTGCACAAGCGTTCGTATCTACCTCTCCGATCATAAGAGCGGCCGTAAGGCCTCGCCCTGTGTATTTTATGTGGGCCTAGGCGTACAGACAGGCGATAAGAACGCCCATGACATACGTCCATAATCATAATCAATCACGAGAATGTCAATTTCAACAGATCTAAGAACTCTCATCCTGAAATTTTAATCATGGGTCATTTCATAACTTGGCTGGATGAGTTATATTTCTTTGAAGGACCTATCACCAAATGCCAATAGAACGCAAAAAGCACACGATTGGTTAGGAGAAGGCATGAAGGATTGCTTGCACTGGGAGTTTGGATTCTGCAGGATGAAATGGGGAAGGAGGTGAGGGTGGATGGGTCGGTGAGTGTCTCTGGACACGAAAAACACAACATGAGGGTTGTACGTCTGGGCGATGTAGCAAACACACTCTATGCAGTTTCCTTGACCATGATGCTGACCAATATTCTGGAACGACCACAGGGTGACAGGGCCACTTCGTGGCAGAGCCGCATGTGTAAATCTTTCTCCCCACCACGTCTTGGTTTCCACAATGTTAACATCTCCGTAGCGCTTGCCATCTTCGGGATTCAGGCAGAAGCGGTTCTCAGAATGATGAACCCCCCCCCTCCCGACCGAGACCTGCAGGACCCTTGTCCTGCCAAGGAACATCATTCTGGACCCAGGCGCTTGTTGGGACGCCGAGCAGATTGTAGTGCGAATCGTGCAAGACGTCTGTTGAAAAGTTGAAAAGTCAGTCTGTCGTCACGTGGAGTTAACTTTTCCCTTAAAGCCTTGTCCTTGCGCTTGCTCCGCACGACCGCTGTTAAGGTGACGTGCGTAGCTGGAAATTATTATCACTGTATTATTTAGGATTGTTATATGCTTATCCAAACGTGGCACGAGCCCAAAGCCACCTACAATCTCCCCAGAACAGAAGGAATAACAGAACTCTGCAATACAATGACAGAAAAGAGAATATTATTTACAGATAACGAGTATTTACAGAATGAATAATAATCTCGGCTCGTTGACAGATGACTCGATCCCGACTTTCTTTCGGGTTTCCTGCCACCACTTGCTTTACGATCATAACAATGAAGACACACATACCTGTTTCAACCGCACACACACCATGACCACGTGTAGAAAACACAACAGTTTCACCTGGTAGTTTCTACGGTTCTGACGACGTAAAGAATTCTGTTCTCTTAAAATAAGGGCGCCCCTCTCTGTTGCCCTGGAAGACTGACGTCAGAAAGTCCTCTTGGCTGCTCCTTGCTAGAACCAGATTGGTATCGCCGATCTCGACTCGTGTTCTTTGCTTCTCGACACAGCTTACTGAGAGACCCAAGCTCCCTCACTGATGTCGCAAAAGCCACTGCGCTATGCGAGGTACATTTCCCAGTCGACATTCGACCTCTGAACTCACTCTGGTAGAACTCAGTTGCACACAGCCTTCCTTTAAGGCTAGATCTTTGCTTTAGACAGCTGTCTGTCTGCGGTCCCTCGATCTCCCTCCTTTATGTTCTGCGGTTCCTCCTCTCGCCCGGCTAGCCTAGAGATTTCCCACAGCAGTCACACACAGACCACAAAGCCCTGATGGTCGACAATACGTGTTAACAGCTTTCTTCTGATGCGCAATCTCCGGCTGCTTAACTAACCCACACCTGGCCAGCCCGACACCTACTCTAGGGCAAAGGTCCCATTCCTAACCATGGCCCCCAGCATCAGTAACACCTCGCCCCTTCGCCCTATAGCCAGACAAGAAGTGAGACCAGGGACCCGCTGACACCTAATCCGACCTGGTGATGACGTCAGCGAGCTAGGTGGAGGCTTGAACAAGAGGATTAAGGAGTTAATTAAGGCAATAGGGTTGTAGACGGGTCTCATCTAAAAGTTATGGTTCAATCTCTTTGACCCACCAGACCCCAACTCGTGACACAGTCCCCGAGGGGCAGGTCTGCCAGCCAAATCGGCATGCGGAGTTGCTTCAAGTGCTGATGGCGGCATCAATCTGGCGTAGGAGATTATGGTTATGTCGGGCTCTGCTGTCGTAGACTTCGTCTGACACTGCAAATCATCTGTTAATGGGCAGAAGATAGCAGCGGTCTCAGAGACAGACTGCTGAGACGTATACAGCAAGTGTGGCGATAACATTTCTGTAAGGGTGACTCCCTCCTCATATCCAAGTGAGATTTCTATCTTGTTCTTGGAGCAACAGTGGAGTTTGTGTGGGTTTTATCGGGTGTCCAGTCTGAAAAACATGTTTCGCGAGTGACCCGCATCAAATTTATTGTCTACCTTGACAGATTATAGCAAAGTTGATCAATATACCGGCTTCTTGACCTCAGCGACCTTCACACGAAAGACGAAGGAATGGATGAAGAATGCGTTGCGATGTCATTTCAGTAAATGTGTCATGAGTTTTGACTATTGCCGGCGTGTATATTAATAACACTCGTTCATACAAAGTAGGAGCCTACGAGACTAGTGGGATAGAGACAACATAGAGCAGACAGGTCGATAGCTGCTTTTTAAAAAAAAACATTTTTGAAAAAGTTAAAAGGAGCTGAGCGTTGATGGACTACAATCTAAGTAAATGCGCCTTCCTAGCCAAGGTAAAAGATCGCAGTTTTGTCCTATTATAATTATGCGGGATGCCTTTGGATAGCGCCAGTAGCCCAAGGGAAAAAACCTCTGTTGCTTTCGTTTACCGAACGTTCAGAATTCTCCTTCTTGTACTTCCGCTCCAGTCCCTTATCGCGTGCAGCTGACGTACATCTGACGTTGCCTTGACTGGCGAGGCACGCCTTTATTTCACATGCAAGCTGCAAGGCTGTGGCCTATAAATATTAAATCAGAATTATACTTGCAGATCATCAGCAACACGAAAACTTCGTTTGTGTTTCCAAAGTGCAGCTGGGTGCTGGGACAGTGCACGCTTTCAGGGTCAGAGGTCACGACACATCGAAAGACTGCAACGTCAGGACTTAGATTTAAAAGGTGAAGATTAGTGGAGCAGTACAGATCTTTGCAAGACTTTTGGTACAGCTGCACGAATGACTTTTTGCTTTGTCAGCTCTGTGGAACTTAGTTAACTCTTCTCATAATTCTCCTCATACAAGAATAATTTCGTTTGATCAGATCACTGATCAGTGCTGAATTGAAATACGACAAGCATAGTTTCAGTGGCGACTTTCAGTATGATGAGTTTGTAGTATGTACTACCGAATACTATAGTGTTTCGTAAGATTAGCGTACCTAACGTATACAATTTGCCCACGCTACTTACTACTAGTACTTAGTACTTAGCAACTATACTTAGTACTTAGCAAGGCTTGCATGTGAATGGTGAATAGTCCACAACGGTGTGCTCTATTTATAGAGGATCCGATTTTAAGAGAAACGATGTGTATTATGAGTACGCCAGTGATTATTAATTATACACAGAGGTAAACCAGTTTTTCCTAAGGGGTGGGGTGGAGGGGAGGGGCGCTGTATAGTCGACGTCGATTGTAGTTTTCAAAATTGATTTCGTGAGGCATGGTGGAGGGAGGGACAACAGAACATGACGCATAGTTTGCCTCTCACTACGCAAGTAGATTAGGACAAACTCTATTATAACAACAATAAGAACTCTTTTTGTGGCTTTTTCTGTTGCGGAATGAGACATGTGACACAGTAGTAGGGTCACTGTATGTTAACACTAGGTCTTGAGCAATCATGACATCAGCATTAAATAGCACTCTTCCAGCTGTAAGGTTTAAATATACACTTGATGAAATACCAGAGGACCCTAGAATGTGTAATCACTATCAAATGTAGCTGCCAATCAAAATTAACACAGACTTTAATTAACAGTTGGCTCTGGGACAGCATGTGAAGCATCTTGGCAATAATGAATTCAGATATTTTTACTGTCCAGTGATGGGTAATAATGTCTTATTGTAGTTGCTAGTAATGGCCTATAGAGTGGACAGTGATGTGTGCCAGCCATCCTAAAAGCAGTTTACTTTTGTAGAAGGAATAGGTTTTCAAATACTTTGCAAACATGCCATTTATCTTCCATTGATCTATGTTGTTGTTTACTTGCTTCTGTCTTTTTGTTCTTCGACTGTTCAGATACACTCGTAAAGCCATGGAAGGAGTTTTGTCTCCACTTGATTCTGCAAGACTGATTGCAGAGAACAGCAAGGATGTTTCTATAGATAGCACTGGAGTTACTAAAGTGGCCCAACTGGTGAGGGGTGCAGTCAGGTTGCCGTCTCTGTGTTCATATTGTTCTGAAATTAACAAACTACCGTTTAAGTCTGAATAACTTTAAAATATTATTTTTCATGTAAGTTGTCTTTTCGAATTTATTTTTAAACTTTAAAATAACTTGTTGATTATTGTCTTACTTACGCTTGATTAATGAGTGGAGCTTATTTTTACGATGTAACACTTTATACTTTTTAACATTCATGAGTGAATTGTCATGCGCCTGTCCCAACTGCATAATTTTACAATTTTAGTATGATTGGTGTCTTGTGCTGTCACAAATGCTTTGCAAAAATGATGTTTAAACTGAAAGCTCTGGAACTATTAATAACTGATGATAAATTGTTATGCATTGAGGTGTGGTTTGGTGATTATTGCTCTCATTCACATTCCTGCTTTAAAGTCACCCATGATGCTGTTTTCTATTGATGTAATTCATTTGTGTGTCTTTGGGCTTTTTGTTGGGGATGGGGGAAGGTTGCTTTTTATCTGCGTGATTGCATTTTGGGTTTTAAGGGATTGTGATACGTGTAAGCTTCATCTTCGTTTAGCTGATTGTTATGACATCAGTGATAGGGTTAGCTGGAACCTTCCTCCTGATATATCGTGTATTGTTTATTTGCTTTTGTAGATTGTAGATTTAGCGAAGAAAGGGGAGTTCAGTGTTAAGATGTGGAAAGAACATCCACTCAATCCAAAGACAATGGATGAGGCAGCAGTTAACTGGTATGCACAACATGCTCATTCTTAGAACACTTAAAGATGCTGAGTTCAGACTGTGGTGTGAATAACAGCACTGTTCAGAAAACGAAAACAACTCAATACATCCACTGAGCGACGAGGTTAATAGGGAGTTTGATTGTGATGGTATGGGATTGGGATCACTTTCTGAACTAGGATCTAATTAGGAAAGTTTCTTACGCAGTGTTGATGCAAACAGCACAGCAGACCACAAATCTTGACAACTTGAAAGTTTTTTTTAAGATCTTATAGAATTATGTTGTACTAGTGACATTACCTGAGACAAACGTCATATTATACCATTTAAGGGCTTACTGCCTTTATTAAAGCAGTTAGTTACAGAGCAATATGTAACAAAAGCAAGACAGAATTATGCATAAACATATATATGCAAATATGCACATGCAAGGATATGGACACACACTTGATCTCTCCCTCCTCCTTTCACTCTCCTTCTCTCTCTGTCTCTAACACACACACACAAACACACACAAGCACACACACACAAACACACAGCACACACAAGCACACACACACACACATTCTCATTTGATGATGATATTTGTCAGGGTGTTTCTGGCGGACACCCTAAACTTTTCCTTCTGGTCTGCCTGCGAGGAGGAAAAATACGTGGTCCAGTATGGAAGGTCCAGTCACACTGGCTACTGGTCGCTTTGTGCTGCCATCAACCGAGCTTTAGATGTGAGTTAAGAAAATCCTTAAACAGCCAAGCTTGAAATGTGACCTAAATTTTTTTTAAAACCTGTATCAACTTATTATTTTAGTGAATCCTATATTAAAAAAGTATGGGTAGATGGTATAGCTAATAATATTTAAAATAATAATAATAATAATTATAAAATGAAATAAGTGATTTGTTAAAATTTTATAACAGGAGGGGATCCGCATTACAGACCCAAGTTTTTATGCCAGCATCTCAAGGGAGACATTCGCTCAGATATTCCATTCTGACAGTCCGTATGAAATACCACTGCTTGATGAGAGGGTTGCAGTTCTGCAGGAAGCTGGGACTGTCCTTATGAAAGTAAATATTTATTCAGGCTGTTTAGGCGTTACCTGGATGTAACTTCTTTAGTTTCAGTTGTTAGTGTGATACATTTGTTACCTGCTGTTCTGGATAACATTTTTCTGGATGCTGGACTCATCAAGCGCACACCAGTCTGTCTGATAATGGATTTGTAAGCTTGCTTGGCTTCAGTATCCTGTCAGCTGCAGCAACTTTAAGGTCCAAATAGTAAACCAACATTAAATGGTAACAGTAAAATAGCTTGCTGGCACAAACATTGAACTTGAAGATTGGATAAAAGATGAATACTAATGTCAGATAAAGTGGGTGAAAGGTCATTTCCTGTTTAGATATGCAAGGAAGATAGATTTGTGTGGAATTCATTTGTAAATGTATGCAGAAATATGCTGGAAGCTTTGTTAACTGCATCAAAGAGTGCAACAAAAGTGCCCAGAATCTGCTGCAGCTGGTGTTACGTGATTTTCCATCGTACAGAGATACAGCAGTCTTTAATGGAAAGAAGGGTAAGCAAAACCTAATGCATTCGCTTTCGGTGTGTACAAATGCTGCTGGCAATAATGTTTTCCCATCACCTTTTGATTTGGTTATCTTGCATGCGTTGCACAACTGATGTATAATCTAGCGTTCTTGCCATGGCACAAACTTGTTAGTTTGTAAAGAAAGTTAATATTGAGGCATGGGAATTGAATCACCTAAAAACGATCAGAAATCTGGCGGAAATGGTGGGAAAAGTGAAAAGTCTGAATCGGTCTGAGTCTGTACAGCGACAAGTCTGTGCGGAAAGGTTACAACAGGTGGTGACGGAACTGCACACGGCAAGAAAAGCGGGAAGTGAGAATGCAAAGCCGGTGAAGCAAACGTTAGTCGATGGTGGAAGGAACCAAGCATTTTCTTTATACATATATAAATTCACCTACAGAAGAAAAGCGGCACCTAATTTTTGGGAGGGCGGAAACCAACCCCCTTCCCAAAATCTGAATTCCGCCAAACGGTGGCGAATTCCCATGCCTGATATTTTTGCTGAATATGTCATCTTTTGTCACTGCCAACAGTTGCCTTCTACAAGCGAGCCCAGATTCTGATTGCTGATATATGGGGGGCTTGCGAGGGAAAGGGACTAGCAGAGTTCCATGACATTGACACCATAACAATGTTTGCTGACTACAGGTACTTGGACACGGCCTCAGATAATACGTGGATGTTCAGTGTGTTATCTTTATGTATACCTTGTGCTTCTTGTTGCCCTAAAGCTTCTGTGACCGTAGCTGTCCATGCCATTTACATCATTAAAGTGTTAGCAGCCTGCATGTGCTTTTCTGTGGAAATGTCTTCAGATAGCATGTTTAATCTTTCGTGTTCAGCAAACTTTTTTTGATGTATACTTTGTCTTTCTTGTTTTCTAATGTTGCTGTGGTGGCAGTGATCTGTCATATTGACACTGTAAAACTTAGTGTTTATAGAATGCAGGTATCACTGTGTTCTGGACGTCTTTTATAGTTTGTCCACTTCTGTTCACGTTCTTCTTTACCTTCCATACATCTTGCTGGGACTGCACAGAACAAGTCGTACTCATTACATCGTAAGGAAACAAAGGTTCTTATCTGACTGTGGAGAAAAGTAGTTGACACTGATGACTTCTATTTCAGGATCCCTCAAGCTTTGGTCTATTTTGGAGCACTGAAATATTCGGACGAACTTATGGATCTGCTTCTGAAAGGTATGGTGCAGGAGCTGCAAATTCTTTTCTACTTTATTATTATCAGCCTGATGTGACTGGCAGGTTATCTCCACCTGTGAGAAATTTGTCCTGCACAGTCAGGGTGGTGTGAAATGTTAACAATCCTTATGTGTATGTATGTATATGTATGTAGGTATGCATATATATGTTAAATTGTGTGAGTGTGCTCATGCACAAACCAGTGTTAGTGGTTTACTATGGCAACCACCATTCTGGTTGCACTCCAGCCCCAGTGTTGATCTTGTTCTGTGCTGCAGACACCCTTCTGACATCTGGAGATCGTAGAGAGATGGAGATACGTGGATGTAGCATTTGGGTTACAGAGGTACGTTTAAAAAATGCGCATTTACAAATAGTTTTTCATAATGAGTTACTTGTACTTAGAGATCTGAAGTACTGAGTGCCAAAAAAAAAATCACGTGGTGTGTAGACTTGTGGGAGGGTACCTTGAGTGGGTACAGACTTAACCATGCGAAAGGGTTCTTCGCAGGTAAAATGCACATGCATGTCCTTTTATTCAACACTTATCAATGTTAACTACATATGCAATGAACTGAATATTTCATCCTTTATCGTACAAAGCATGTTGGTTTGTATATTACCAGGAGACAGACCTTTCCCAACCATTCCAACAGGCAGCAATTTCTCCTTATAGGCTCCGAGTCTTTCACACGAGACTTGCATATGAAGGTTCTGTAAGTCAGTTGCTGTGACATGTACACATCTGACTCGGAACATTAGAGACATCGCGCCATGTTGCAGTGTCATTGCTTCTCGTACACTGACTGGAAAAATGTTTGTTTTTGGTCGTGTCTCGTAATCTGAAGACTTTATGAAGGTATTGTCTGGTACTTGACTTTGTCTAGGATTGTCTAGTAATCTCAAAATTGTATCAAGGAATTGTCTAGTAATCTCAAGATTTTATCAAGGAATTGTGTGGTACTCAACAGCTGATCTGTCAAGAGGCGCGGAGGCAGCTTGCTGCAGATCCCACGACCAGTGGCGTGGAGATCAACGCCATCTTGATTGACCATTACCTGTGGGACTATCGGCGGGACCACGCTGAAAAAATGGCCGACATACCGTTCCACAGAGTCCGCTGCATTTACTACTGACCTTTCTCTGGCCTTAACTGGGTGCAGGCAGTCGGAGAATTACTTGCGGATCCCCGGACAAGTTTTAAGATGATCTGAAGCAAAGACATCATGGGCATTCCAGCCTATATCTAAAGAAGCAGCATTATAAAAATTTTATTGTATATGAACATGTTTACTTTAAAGCTTTACTTAACATATTAATGTTTGCTGTTGTGCCTCTGGTCAGACATTATACAGGAAAAAGAAAAAGTTACCTTTGAATAGTCAGTGTCCGAGTCAAATGTTTTAGCCATGACTAGGACAATTTTATGAAATTAGCTAAGAACGTCGCCTGAAATCTGGGCCACCCACCCACCTCTCTCTCTCTCTCTCTCTGTCTCTCATGTGTGAGCACGTGTGTGCTTGCGCACTTCTGTATGTGTGTGTTTGTGTGCTTGAGCTTCTGCGTACATGTGCTTGCGAGTGTATGCGTACGTGCGTAACCGCGTGTCGACATCGACATCCAAACTAGAAATATTTACGCCGGCTGTGAAAAAGGCGATGATAACAAGCCGTTATTATTGTACAGATAGCGTGATTTGCTTAAGTCCTCGAAAGGACATTTTATTTAGTTCGTTGCATTTTGTTTCATACAAATACAAGGACTAGATTTTTATTTGGATTAACATAAAACGAACAGTTAAATATGTAAGTGTCAATCAAATATTAGATTTTAGAAAACAACAGCCTTTATACTGCCAATAATTAAGCCGCTAGTTTTATGGCGGACAATCTTTGTATCTTAAAATGACAAAAGGGGTAATAGACATGGTTATTAAGCAAAGATCGATCAGGTCTCCGACATTGTGTATCTGAATGAACTGGCGCGGCTTGTGTACGCTGAGACATTGCGTTTTGAGTCCATTTTCTCAGCCGTTGCACTCTTTTGTGCAAAATGCAAATTAGTGCTAATGGTGATGAGCCTTTCAGCAAATGCAGATTGCTTTGCCTTGCCTTGTGATTCAGGAAACAGCAGTAGTTTTGTTTCTTCATTCTTCAAGCAGATTACTCTTTCAAACTGGAAATCGAAAATTAGAAAACTGATGCACTTGTGGGCCTTTCCCGAACCACATAGGTCTATCTTATCACTAATGCATAGTATCGATCGAAGTTATGAAATTTCAGGTATCCCAAACGTGCGTTGTGAACACTCAATGTGGACTGCGCTGTGTTAGTTACACTATGTAGAGCGGGTCATCGGCGCCACAAATACAGAAGTCCACAAATACTTTGTAGTTGAGTTCTTTTATTCCTCAAGGTCTGGCTAACCGGCCGTTAGGCCTCCTTTCTCCAAAATACATCAAAACTACATCCAAACACTGTAGGAATCACGAAACACTAAATCTCAACTTTCTATCCCGCCATTTCGTCGACCTGTATACCTTCATCAGTAGGTTCCTCTGTCATGTCTCCATCCATCTATCTCCCTATATGATCCTCCCGTGTCTATCCCCACCAGGGTTTATATACCTAACCTAAGTGTTGTCTACTCACACCAGGGTTTATATACCTAACCCAAGTGTTGTCTACTCACACCAGGGTTTATATACCTAAGTGTTGTCTACTCACACCAGGGTTTATATACCTAACCTAAGTGTTGTCTACTCACACCAGGGTTTATATACCTAACCTAAGTGTTGTATGTCCTATTCCCATGATCTGCACGTGTGATTGTGAGCGGCA
Organism: Lanistes nyassanus; assembly: GCA_004794575.1. Lineage (NCBI taxonomy): Eukaryota > Metazoa > Mollusca > Gastropoda > Architaenioglossa > Ampullariidae > Lanistes > Lanistes nyassanus. Next base: position 28,623 of record SMGT01003597.1, on the reverse strand, counting down.
TATGCGCACTCTGTGGCCCTCGTGGACAGTGCATGTCTGGGACTATAGCTTCTGTGTTTATGGTTAACTGAGTGCTGGGCGGCTAAAAGTGATGTGTCTGGCCTCCCTAGTGTCTGTCTTGCTCTGTGTTAAGTGTAGTTCCCAGACCTGTCATATGTCCAATGTCCTCTCCCAAACTGTACTCTAACAATACACCCAACTAACATCTTTGTTACCTACCGATGGCACGCATATTGTTATAGCTGTAAATAACAATGCCAGTAAATAAAAATAATTAAAACTGATTATAGAACAAACCCAACAGCTACGTGCAGCGAAAATGAATGGAATTTCTTTAAACTTCATCTTTTGTATGTGGAAGACTTCTTGTTTAGCTTTTAGCCATATTTTCGTCTTTTTCCATGATACCCTTTATCTCAGACAGTCTTGCCTTTATCCCCATTAAGATTTATCGTTGCTTTATCCTATTAAGCTGCTTCCCGTGGGTGTCTCGCTGTAATTTCATACCTCCATGCATGTGAACCTTTATTACGCCCGCTAGCAACAGACGGAACAGGGAACCATTTATTATACAACGAGCTTTGCTTGCCCGCCTCTCGAGTGCACGTCTAGCAGGGATATGACGTGGATCTGAGTTTGGAATACTGGAAAACCCCTTTGGCTCTCAATCTGGTCTCCGCTGCTTGATTAGCTTGGGTTGCGCGTTCGGTGATCGTACTCCTTATAATAAAACGCGGTTGCGCATAGAACTATACCTCATACCAATGTCACTTCATGTCACCGTGTCGATTTTGTGTGTGTGCGCGCGCGGGCATGCCTGCATAGATGCACACGAGCGAGAGTATGTGGATGTGTAAAGCAGCTGGCATTGCCTTACTAATAGAATGGGGTTATTGTGCCGGACGCACGATGAAAGTGTTTCTTTTGGTATTTGCATAAATACAGTTATGTTTTGTTGGAGCTGGGGATGGGGAATGCTTTCGCATGGCAAATGCCATTTCCCCTTCGGAGAAATATGTACGTGTTTCTTACTCCCAGCCCAAACGTATTGGGTCTACTTATGCTGATTACCTTTAAATTCGCGCAGAATAGCGAAGTGAGTAGTGATCCATTGTATTGTAACTATTAATCGCACAGGCGAAGTTCTGCTTGGAAAGAATACGGCGCCATACGGTTCGAGTTTTTTTTTTCGCGTCTGCATTTAAGTTGGTCAAGGTGACGTTTGTCCTCTGATCGGCTGCGCAGGCCTTAGCATCCGTTTGGCTATTAGTGTGGGTTGTCTGCTCGACATGTCACGGTGAAGGAAGAAGGCTTCGTTTCGGTCAAAATCTAGATGTACTGGCAAAAGCAGCGGGAAGGGACAACAATCTACGTCTGGCGTTGTGAACTGAGGTACACGGACCAAGAACTGTCCCTTTGTGAAGCGAGACAAGACTGACCGGCACAGGACCACGTCTGGTGTTGTGAACTGAGGTACACGGACCAAGAACTGTCCTTTTGTGGAGCGAGACAAGACTGACCGGCACAGGACCACAGTCTGGAACCTTAGGGTGTGCTTATTTTGGGATATCTGACTAGGCTGCAGGTACTAGAGGACGCTGCAGTCTTTGTGCATTTTGAGTTTTTGCACATGAGCGCTTACCTACGCCACATTGTGATGTGTGGTGCATCTGAACTTTCACCCGCGCTTGCTGTCTTTAACTCTTGCCCAGAAGTGGGAAGGGGTACAAATATCTGCCCCATTCTATCACTCCCTGGATGGCGAAGAGAGCCATAAAAAAACTGTGCAGCTTGCTTGCGTAATGTTTTCCCTGATCTGATGTGAGAAGTCTGCAAAGATCTGTCTTGGTGGATTAACAAGTTTTTAAAGTAACAGACTTTCAATTTTTTCTGCATGGCAAAACGAAAAGGCAGAAAGCTAGACTAGACTGATTACAGCTGATCTCTTAAAAGTTTTCTGCAAGGCTTGAAGAAGGTGCCATGGCTGTGTTCGTAGAAGTTAAATTGTGATCTCATCAGGAACAGGAAGAACAGGACGGGACACTGGCCGAGAGTGAACGCTTTCAACCGTTGGCAGACAGCCCGGTCTAGTCATGCACTGTGGGCCTAGAGGCAGAATACAAGCCTAGGTCCAATATATCTGCTTTGTCTGCTGCCCCCCCCCCCCAAAAGAAAGAAGAAAAAAGTATAGACAACACCATAAAGTAGTAGGACAACCCTGTGGCAGGAAGACTGAAAGACATCGTGGAGCTATTGGCGCTCGAGCAGAACGTAACTAATTCGAATGAGCGACAAGGCAAAAATCTTGTCCCACTGTTTGGCAGAACCGTGGCAGTGACAGCTTTCTCGGGTGTCCCAGCCTGCTTCCCGCGACTCTTGTTGGTACGTATTGCACGTATACGTACACAGTCTAATAAAGTCACAGTCGCTCATTTCCTGAACAAGTACGTGTGCCTAGGTGCTGTTTAAAGGGCTATTTACACTTGCAATGCTCTCAACGTTGAGCACGCAATATTTACCATATATGGAAGTTGCAATGTTGAGAGAAAATGTTGCAGGGGGCATCTCAACATTTTACGCGGATACCACGCCGCGCTATTTTCTAGCAGGGGCTCAAAATGTTGCAGCGTGTCAGCCAATCAGAAACAATCCTGCTGTTTAGTGCAGTGGGGTCTAGCGCTGGTCGTGATCATGTTAGGCCTTCGATTGATAGTCATCTGGTCAGAAAAAACGATTTTCCAGTTAATTGATCTCTTGCAGCACCATCCCAGCATATACTAAAACACATCCCCTGACTATTCAAACAGAGATTTAGTACGGGAAGTTTACCCGTCGATTGCGAGACAGCTGGGTCACGAAACTGTCGTGCGACATTCGCAAGAAGCGTCTGCTTTCGGTGGAGTCGCCGACAGTTCGTGTAGAAGACACACGTATGCTCCCAACTGGTTTCGACGAGCAATGCACTGTGGAACCCACATTCGTCTTTTCCGTTTTGTTTTCTCAGACTGCTGGGCGAAAATAAATGCAGTCGCAGAAGCTGCAGCGGTCAGAATAAATTGTTCGTGATCATAGTGTTGCTATTGTCAGGTCCTGGAGCGAACACGTGATGATCATGTGACGATCTGGCGGGTAAAATGTTGCAGGTGTCTTGCACCCGTGTACGGAGAGTGCTCGGAAAATGTTTTCGCTCAACGTTGAGAGCATTGCAAGTGTAAATAGCCCTTAAGCTGGACGAACTTGCGTCCTAGTTTCACACATTTCAGGGTGGGCCGTTCTGGGAAGTACGAAGTATAAGTTCGTCCGGTTAAGAAAGCCCTGTACGAAAAGGGGACTACAAACACATTTTCAGAAAATTTTTATTTTCTGTTGTCAAAGTTTGCAGCTGGATACTTACTTCAGATTCACGATTTTACTGAAAAAGTTTTTTTGGGTGGGTTAGAACAGAGTCGATACAATAGCCTCTCAGTGCCAAGCGGTTAGCTTTCTTGGTTTGCCCACGAGAGTTATCCCACATTTACTCGTGTCCTCACATGCCATTTTATACATGAGATCGCACTGTACATTGTATCTGGTATTTTTTGTGCGTACACTATTGTCATTTTCTAATCATTTTCAGATCTTTCGTCGGGGTCTTTGGCGGCTTTTCACTGCTGTCGCCATGCCCCCTGGGATGTGACCTGTCTGCGAACCGTCTTTGTCTTTCTTTGCTTTTGCCAGCTTACGTTCCGCGGTGTCAAACAGCTCGGACGCTTCTGCAATCTTGTTCAGATCTTTATACCCGCGAGTGTCTCGATGTGACACGTTTGCTCCGACCGGTAGCTGTCTAAATTATCGCCACGCGCGATCTCTACTTCAGATCGTAACTTCACGTTTCAACTTCCGCCTGTCTTTTTCTTCTCTTTCTACTTTCTTTCTCTTCCTTCCATCCCCGTAATTCTCGTTCTACAAAATCCTCTAAGTTTTTAAATTTACAGTCTTCTACCTCCTCGATAATGGCCATTCTTTTCTCCTTGACCGTCAGGCGGAACTCCAGCGGCAAATAAGAGATGTCTGGAATGGCTCAGCTACTCTCTGACGTAAACCTTAACGCTGGTCTGATCTGCTTGTCTCTGTCCTGTGACCTCTTATCACTACAGGCGCTAATGACCAGGACACACGACCAGTCAAGCACAACACGCTGTGGCCACGCTGTTCTAACAACTTAGCAAGCGTGTAACACACTACACCACACGCACACACAAAATGCGTACACGCTCATTCACATCCACCCAAAATGTATGCAAACGAAATCAATGCACACATCAATGATAGTTTAAACATAACTCGTACAAGAGCAAGGTGATGGTAAGAAATTGCAGCCTGCTAAACCTGCTGGCCTATGTTAGAGCTTGACAAAGAGTTGTCCTAACGGCTAGTGAAACCCAGAAAGAACTGTTAATATTCGTATCCCGGACCGAACAACCCAGATGTCGCCACTTGGGGTTCACTTTTCCCTTCACGCGTGGTCCTTGCGCTCGCTCCGCACGACCGCCGTTAAGGTGACGACATCTGCGTTGGTGGAAACTATTCTCACTGTATTATTTACGATTGTTATATGGTTACTTCACACCAAACCGCGTCACGAGCCCCCATCCACCTACAATCTCCCCACAACACAAGGAATAACAACACTCCGTAATACAGTGACAGTAAAGAAAATATTTTTTTTTTACAGATGGCGAGTATTTACAGGAAGAATAATAATCTCGGCTCGTTGACAGAAGATACTCCTCTGTTTTTTCATTCTGTTTAACTAACATGCGTTTCCTGCCATCACTTCCCTTACTATCATAACAATGAAGACGCACATACCTGTTTCAACTGCACACACACACACACACGCCATGACCACGCTTAGGACACACACCACTTTCACTTGGTAGTTTGTACAGTTCTCACGACGTAAAGAAATCTGTTCTTATAAAAAGGGGGCGATCCTCTTTGTTATCCTGAAGACTGACGTCAGAAAGTCCTCTTGGCTGTTCCTTGCTAGAACCAGACTCGCTTCGCCGATCTCCCCTCTCGTGTCCTTTGCCTCTGGACACAGTTGACTGAGAGAGGGAAGCGCTCTCACTGATGTCACAACAGCCACCGCGCTGGGCGACGTTTCTCAGTCGTCCTTCGACCTCTGAACTCTCTCCCTAAAGCTCAGTTGCAGGCAGCCTTCCTTTAAGGCTTGCCTCTGCTTTAGACGGTTGTCTGTCAGCGGGCCCTCAATCTCCGTCCTTTACGTTCTGCGGTTCCTCCTCTCCCCCGACAGCAGAGGAACACGTGCAAGAGTCACACACCAGTCTAGAATCCGACACCCTCGCAGATTTCTTTGCGCTAGGCAACTGGTCTACTCGAGACACGTGCCGTTGATACTAGACTTCACCTAAGTCCAGTAGAACGGGACGCCTTGTTTCTGCAGCAAGACTGAACTTATCAGGCTTTAGCAGACTTTACCACAAGACACGTACGTCTCTTTATGGCAGATCTCCAGCAGAAGGGTTGGCAGAAGATGATGTCGATCTTCCCCAGCCAGATCTGGCAACAGATAGCTCTCACAGGAGTCTTGGTGAAAGATCTTCTCCCCGGAGATTTGGCTAAAGATTACTTGGCGTTCTAAACCAGTCCTTTTATTCTAATCTTTCGTTCATACATTCTTTCATTCACATACACGTGATCAAAGAGATTACGTAATGATTACGTCAGTGAGCTAGATGGCGGTTTGAACAAGGCGATAAAGGACTTAATTAAGGCCGGAGGATCGTGGATGGGTCACACCTAGAATCTATGGTGCAATCTCTTTGACCCTCCAGACCCCAGCTGGTGACAAGGACACTGGTTTTTGTGCTTCACCAACGAGCTGGTGCTCAGAGTAAAGTGTTTGCCACTAGTAAGTTCATCAACCACCACCTTCCCACCACCCCCATCCCGATGGCGCTCACTCTTCAGCAGGAGTGGGGATATATATATATATGGGCTGTATATATTTCTATTTCGCCCTCAGCCCCCAGTCACCACCTTCCCCTCACCCCTATAGTGCGAAATCACCGACAGGTTGAAGCTCTTTCCCCTAAACAAACTGCGACTGCAATTTCTAGTTCTCCAGCAGCAGATCAGACATCTCATCTGCACCAAGCATGAGCTATCGATGCCAGGCTATTGTGCGGACTCGTGCAGGTCACACACGTTACTGACAGTTCATTTTGCGTCACGTGATCAGTGCGGAACCTCTTTTGATTGACATTATCTTTTGGCAGCAAGTGCTGTTTGATTTGATTTGTTTTCGTTTCGTTTATTTAGCTATAAGCAGCCCCGCCGCCAGAAAATCTTTGACCCTGACCTGGGCCCCCTTGCTCCGTAATACGATAATTGACCTGACGGGGTCCCCGAAGATCGGGCCCCTGATGGTTGCCTCCCCCTGGCGGCGGCTCTGCTATAAGTAAACACACTGTAACGCCAAACGCATGACCTAGTGGGGGAAACTCCCTTCCAGAAATAAAGCTAGGATACAGTTCCTAGAACTCGCCATTCATGTGGGCGTTCTTGGATGACGAAACTGAAAGTTCAGTCTTTCAGGGATTCATTCTGATAAAGAAGCACATGCAGACTTCGTCTAAATTAAAAGGGTTCGGATATTTCGCTGGCAGCTTGGGATTCTGAGGAGAGTCGATGTTCTGCGTTCGTGCTGCATTGTTGACACGTGGCTTGTTCCTGCTGTGTTAGCTGATGCACGAGGAATGGTATGACACAGACAGGCTTGTTTGCTCTGAATAAAATGCCTTCTTGCAGGTATTTGTGTTGTGCGTGATCCTGTGCAAGTGCGGAGTAGTATAGCAAAGCAGCGAATCTATCGAAAGTAGTTCTTAGGGACCAGGAGCGGCTTGCACGAGTGTTCTTATCTTCTGTTCATTCGTAAAGGTGCACATAAAATACACAGGACGAATATGCATTACAACAAACCACTATTATGACCGCAAAAGCAGCCACGAACGCTCCTGCAAGCCAGCCCTGCAGTCATACATCTTCGCGAGAAAGGTTGTCAGATCTGAATATTGAATGGGCGAGTTATTTTCAACGAGTTTTTAAGTCCCCTTTTATCCGCAACATGTTTTCCATAGCTTTGTAATTCATAAACCGGACTTTCGGTTCGTATTTCTGCACATTTATTTCTTAAAATCTGTTCATGCATGCAGATAAGGTACGATAGCAGGTAAAAGTTACAGTTTGCAAACACACGCTGTTAGAGATAACACCTAACCGATGACCTAGTGGGTGTGTGTGTGTGTGGGGGGGGGGGGACCGTCCAGAAAAAGTAAGGGAGAAAAATTCCTGGAATTTACAATTCATGTGGGTGTTCTTTGACAAAGAAACTGAAAGTTCGGTCTTTCTCGGATTCATTCTTATACAGATGCCCATGCAGACTTCATCCAAACTACAAGCAGCTTGGGTAAGTATTAATTTTTTCAAGGTCACATGATGGAGTCGACGTTTCTGTCCTGCGCTACTCGATGTGTCCAGTGTTGTCATCTTCCTGTGGTGTAATTACATTACGAATCCCAGTTTCAGGTTTTTTTTCCGACGCAGTACTTCTAAACAGATAGGCAACATTTTCTAGTTATTTAGCTATTTGAGTTGTGTGATAAAGGGGCAGTACCCCGAAACATCGACTGTATGTTTGTCATATAGCTTGGTTCAGTTTCCATTTTTATCATTTTTTTTTACTCCAAGCTGCAGTCGCTCATTTAAGTTTGTTTTACATTTCAGTTTCATGCGTTTCGACAAGCAGAATGAGGACACGAGGTAAGATTTCATGAACTGTTAACCACCATTCAGCAGTTTCCTTTTCAGTTTGTCCTTACCTGCATGTGTAAAGTTTGTGTGGAAAATGTCTTTCTGCTTTAAAAAGTCTTGCTCTTTGCCACCCATTTTCGTTAGATATAACTGAATTCCACGCGCCCAGCTTTACCTGTCTCGCTTACCTCGTCCGGAGCTTTAATTCCCAGTGATGACTTTTAGTTTTGTGTGAGATTGAAACTGCTTTATGCCTCATCTGTATTCACTGTGCAGCTGCCTTAAAAGTTCATCGTATCTGCAATGAGAGGTCCTTGCCACAAATAGACGCTTTGTTCACCGCCCCGTCTTGCTTGCAACGCAGTTGATTCTGTTTTCGTTTTCGCTGAAGGACCCTCCTTCTAGTCCTTTCACAATTCTGGCTTGTCCTTCACTGTCCTTTCATCTGTATGGTCTGATAGTCGAATTGTCAAAATGCGTAACACTCAGAGTCAATGACCTGAGGCCGGGCTTATGAGCTCACGTCGACTGTTCTGAGAGACATCAAAGGGGATGGCACATATAAAAACATTCACGTATTTTATTATCAAATTCATGTTTCATACCAGGATCAATAATTCCTCTATTAGTGATCCATTTTCAGAAGAATTATTTCGTCATTTTAAATGACTTCGAGATAGTGAATACTTTGCTGCCCTATAAATACTTGCTGTATTAGAATGAAGTGCTCTCAACTCAAATGACAGCAATTACTGGAAACGCACCCAACAGTGACGATGTGCAGGTGCAGCTGACACGGTGTACGGAATGACGAAACGACTGAAAATGAGAGATTTTCTGCATGCTACCAGCCGTTCCCTCTCCCCAGCGCACACATAACCAAATACGCATCCACTCACACGCGCGCGGTACATTCTTGATGAAAAGATGACTAGATGGAGAAGGACAGAGGGACAGGAAAGAAAGGGTCAAAGCTGTGGACAGTATTAACTGTGAATTATGTGGATCATGTACGTTGTCGATGTATGTTGTGTGAATCACGTATGGTTGACCTAATCTATGTCGTGAAAAAACTTTTCCTGTCACACATGCAGTCTCTGCTTGATGCACGACATTGATTCCGTTGCTCACCCAGCGACAAGAGCTCTCCGAATCGATTGGTCTTTCTGCGCGCCTGCGCACCCCTTTTCCCCCCCCAACACCCTCCCCCCGTCGTCTTTCTGTCAACTCTTTGTCCACGCTCTCTCCAGGACCACAGAGTTAACTTGGTGGCATATTTATTTCTACAATGTATTCTACTGTTTTCATCTCACCTCCTTCCCGTGACCTAGAAGGTACTGGGGGAGTGGAAGATGCGGGATGCAGCTTGCGACAATCCCATTCCGGTCTGCATGGCCGTAGCTGGGCTGGGATGCCAAGTGCGCTGAATTCCTTCGTGTTGTCAAGCCATATTTTCCTTTGGTTTTCTGTCCTCCTCCGGGCTTCATCTTGCAAGATGGTCTCAGCAAATGTATGGCGTGTCGCGTGGCCGAACCACGCCAGCTTCCTTTTCTTGTAATGGCGAGATGGCTCCTGGGGACCAGCCAGTCTGTCTACTGTGTTAGGGAACATAGATGTTTGTTTTGGGTTCCTTCCAGGAGATTCTGAAGACCTTAACTGCAAAAGCAACTGGTCTGCAGGGCTTCGATTTTCTTTTCTAACTTGGCTGTCAATGTCCAGATTTCACAACAATTCAGCAGGATGGAAACGTATAGGGATTTGTAGACCTTGATAGTGATGAGGAAATTGATATTGCTCTTCCTCCATTTTACCATTTTACCGGCAGTAATTTCTTCAGAAATTTGTATGGGCAAATTAAACAGCACGAGGACTTTTATTTCCATTTCCTCATGTTAAAGTGCACGTGAACTGCGCAGAGTGCAACTGTCATTATCAGAATACAATTGAAGCATGAATCTGAGCACCGCAACAGCTCAGCCGTGGACAGTGCGCGACCCTTCCTCCCCTCTTGACCTGAGTTTGTGGGGTGAACTAAAAGCTTGGCTGATGGCAACGCAGTCTGTGCTCGGTCTAGGCAGGGACATGTTGCTGTAATCTGTTCTTCCTGTGGCCTTTTCGCCGACGGGAAGTTCTTATCGCTAAAACCTTCCGGGGCTATTTTCAGATCGCGGGAAATGCTGGTTGTCTATTTTTAGTTCCCAGTCGCGAGGCGAATAGCGAGGGCGAGCGGAGTGGACAAGGTAAAGGCAACTTGTTTCTTGCTCGTTGTTAATGTTGGGGCTGTACGTACGTTGTCTCATTGCAATGTTTTCACGACCTTGGAGCAGCCTGTTTTGTTTAGCGCCTATCTTGCGCGACGTACGTAACAGACACGAAAACATGTTTGTTTGTAGCAGGTCAGACAAACGTCGTTCCTGTCTCTCACGTTGTCTGATCAGGAAACTTCTATAGCCGCGTGGTTTCCTCTCCTCTAAACGCGGCGGTTTCAGATGGGCTTTCTTTTGTCATGAAATTATAGGGCTAGCAGGTGTCGAAAGGAGATAATCCGGAGCTTATTGTTTTCGCGTCCGTCTTCATCTATTCTCCTTCTACGGGCCACAGACAACCCTTACGCATGGGACGAAAATTCGTTTCTAGGTTTAAAAAAAAAAAAATCTCCCGTCGCCTAGTCTTGACCTTCTGGGCATGGTTTGTTGTAACAGGAATGAGCGTACAGGTATGTGGCCTGCCGGTTAAGTAAAGCACCTTTTGTTTCATGTCTGGATTTAAAGTGTAGATTTTTTTCAACCCTGTGATTTTGTAGAAAACGTGTACAGTTATTTCTCGTGAGACTTTACGTGGCTGTCAAAGGGTGGTCTAAACTTCAAGTCAAACGTCGCTTGTAAATGTGATGTTAAGGTGAACGTTTGTACACGAGTCATGGCACAACTCTCTCTCTCTCTGTCTCTCTTTCTCTCGTGCCCGCCATCTCTCTGTCATGCACTCCTATGATCTAAAAAAAAAAAAAACTACGTAGTTTACTTGTGCAGGTGGGGATGGGTCGGACGGGTTTGCTATGGAAGAAGGGGGAAGGAGCTACAGAGAGGGGTGTGTAGGGGTGATCCCCGTGGAGATAGCTATGAGGAAAGAATGGGTTAGGAGCGGGAGGAGTGTATTTTGGTGGGGGGGGGAGTGGAGGGGGGCGGAAAGGTCGTGTCTACCGGGTGACAGCAGCAAAATTACCACGGGGGGAGAGGGTTACACTTTGCCAAGCTTGCATTCTTCCAGGCACTTGAAACGAACTATCATAGAAATTTCGACGACTATCACAATTAACAGGTAAAAGTTCATCACTACATACGCGACATCATTTGCTTTCATTGCGTGTAGAAAACTGGCCCCTAATACAAGGGGTGGGGAAGTGATGGAGAGTCGAAGCTACGTGTAATAGTTAAAGGAACAGGATGCAATCAAAGGTTTAATTTGCTTGCGAGCAAGTGTGCTGTAGCATTGCACAGTTAAAAATATTTTGCGGTGCCAATATTTCGTTACAGACACGATTAAAGGGATAAAAAGGCGTTCAAATCGCCTGACAGAGTTGATCAGTCTCTGGCGAAGAAAGAAAGAAGGAAAGAGAAAACTCGCTCAGGCACTGAGAGAGGAAAGAACTGACGAACTAAAATATTTCATCGCTGTGACGAATCAGTGTAAAAGAAGAAGAGTTTGCAAGACATTTGACACTATAGATCTGTCTTTACCAGTCGACGAAGAAAGAAAAATAAAGAGAAGGGGTAACGCCCCTTAACTCTTGACTGATTGTGTCGTGCAATGTAGCTTGGCTCAGTACCTTTTTGTTAACTTAGGTTTATTTTCTAAGCAGCAGCCACGTACGTGTTCCTTTTTGTTTGAAATAGAAGAAGAATGAATCATTTAGGCATGCCAACAGAAAAAAAGCTGACCGGCTGACTAAGGTGAAAGGTATCCATGCTTTTTCTTAAAGTCAAGATGCAGCGTGTCGTCACTTTGAGGTTCTTAATTGCCCTCGACACAAGCAGCCCCTCGGACATTTTTGGGGTGGGGTGCCGCTTCAAAGGGGAAAAACCTTCGCCCCAAGTGTATTTTGATGACTATTCCTTCCGCTCACGTGTGTTGACTAAAGTCTAATCGAAGAAAACAGATACAAAAATAAGTTTATTTGTCATTGTTATCATTGTTGTTCCAGTCCAATTCATTTGTAACTTTATTGTTACCATTACTGTTCCAGTCTAAGCCGCATTTGAACACATTACAAACGAGTTTTGTTCGATTTCGTGTGTGATATCGTCATTACCGTGTGTTTCTTCTCAGAAATCTGCTAGAGGTGCACGTGCTAGATATAGACATCTGCTAGATGTGCACGTGCCAGATGTAAACATCTGCTAGAGGTGCACGTGCTAGATGTAGACATCTGCTAGAGGTATACATGTGTCATTCTGTTTTTCACTTCTGACCTGACAGACTGTATAGTGTAACAAATAGTTTTGCTTTCCACATTTGACGTGAAAGACCTTTATGGAACACACCAATTTTAATTCAGCTTTTGACCTGGAAGTATTCTGTGGAACACCGAACTTTGCTTTTTTGCTTGTGACCTCTAAGAGTTTGTGGAAGACACAACTCGGTGTCAATTCTTGACTTGGAAGACTTGTGGAACGCTCATTTTCTATTTCTGACGTAAAAAGTTGTTGTGGAACACGGTTTTGGTTTCGATGTTTGAGCTGGAAGCTTAGGCTTCTATCAGCAGTTTTGCTTTCCACTTCTAACCTGAAAAACTCTAACACGAGGACAGACTGTTTGGCTGCCCAGTTCTGACTCAGTGGTCTGATGCTGTATGTGTCACTGGCTTTTATTTTAATTGTACTTCCATTACGCTGCCTTAAACTCGCACATAATAATACTGTGAAAGTTTTACGTGATCAGAAAACATCTGCAGAAAGGAGTAATCTTGTATAGTTTGCCGCTGTGTGTGTGTGTGTGTGTGTGTAGGAGAGAGAAAGAGAGTGTATAGAAGGGTGGGTGTGTGCATGCGTTTATGGTAATAAAGACTGCCCACTTTGTTAAAACACTACTTAAACATGTGCTTGGACATAATTAGAATATTCTTTATTTACCTACCTACCTGCGTGTATACATTTTGATTGTTGCAAGATGGGCACTAGTTCGTTAATATTGTCATTATCCATGATTTGCTTATGATTTCGTTATTGTTATTATTGATAATTCAAAAGTAGACTCTACCATTATATTCTAACTGCTCACTCATGGTTATTAATAACCTCACCGTCCACCGTACTGTACATTTAAAAAAAAAACTGTTACATTTTCTCATTGTTAGCACATTCCCTTTCATTCTCCTCTCCGCGGCACTCAATATCAGCACAGTAATTATTTAGGTTCCCGATACCCCATGGTGAATTCATTTCTACAGCTACTGTACGTAGTTGTAATTATTCAAGTTCCCAACACCCCATGGTGAATTCATTTCTACAGCTACTGTACTTGTAATTATTCAAGTTCCCAATACCCCATGGTGAATTTATTTCTACAGCTACTGTACGTAGTTGTAATTATTCAAGTTCCCAATACCCCATGGCGAATTCATTTCTACAGCTACTGTACGTAGTTGTACGACAACCCCAACAAAGTACTGGCAGCGCTAGGCACAACCGTATGCTGACGTATGCAATCAAGGGAGCCTACCGTACCCAAACACGTAGCAAAGAAAGAGTCGAAAGTAAGGAACGTGGAAGATCTGCCATCCCTTTCTTTTAAACGACCCTAGTCTTCACACGGCTAGCCCCTGGTGTACCACGTGTGCATACAGCGAATCCCTAATTAATGTCGTCAGCTCGAAAGTCGAAAGTAAGGAACGTGGCAGATCTTCAAAAAAGATCTGCCATCCCTTTCTTTTAAAGGAAAGCTTAACCCTAGACGCAACTTGAGATGAATTCATAGATATTGATATTGTGAGTCTTGTCAACCATACAATCCACGTTTTAATTTCGGTAAATAATGGCACACGGACGTCGCCATGTTGTGGTACTCTTTCGCGAATGAAAGCAAAATATCGCTGCTGTCGTCTGGTCTGGTGACGTCAGTTCCCCAGAAGCATTCAACACGCCACAGTGCAAAGAGTTCGGCTGTTTAAACGAACAGTGCAAATCGTTTAATGTAGACGGAAGCCACAAAAGCTTTTTTGGGATTCCGAATCCAGCAAAATCAAAAGATTGCTATGCACTATGTAAAAAGTGGCTTGAAAATTTAAAGAACGCCAAGTTGCCTCGTCACGCGAAGGAGTATCAATAGCACAAATCGCACCTCGTACTTTGTGTGCGAGGACCATTTTACGAGGGAGTGGTTTGAAGGCACCTACGAAAATGATGTGACTGCTTCGCTTGGCTTCAAGACTTTTAAGACAAAGTTAAAGAAAGGAGCCATTCCGACAATTATCAATACAAAGTGTGCCAATGAAAAAGGCATTGCAGTAAGGCAAGACCGGACGGAAGCTGAGCCTGAGAGTGAGAACAGACGATTACAGCTGAGAGCGATGTCACTAACAAGTCAAGTTTCTTTATTCTTTTACCCTCAGGGGATATTCAGAAGAAAACATATTGTCAAAGAACACATGTCAATCGTAGTTCATCTGACATTAGAATATGTATATATTGATAAATAAACTCAATGATTAATAAACACACAACACGCTCAGTCACGCACGCAGACGTACCCACGCGCAAAAACAGGGGCACCTATTCATCTATTCATTAATGCACTCTATTAAGAAGTATATTAAGGAAATTCACTACTTTGGTCAATCCACTTGTTTTTACAAGAAAAGAGTTGATAAAGTTTAAATGTATTTGACCGGCTCGAGTAGTATGGTGTCAGCGCGGTGCTGCGTTCAGCTGTAAAAGCGTCTGCCCGATATCTGTGACGCTGCTTTGAGCGCTGTCGGCTGCGGGCTGCAGTAGCTTTCTCCCTGCCCGGGTTACTGACGTCACTCATCAAGGCAACATGGCGGCTTCCATGTAAGGCCGATGAGCGGCATTAAAAGCTGGGTTTTAAGTGAACAGTTCTTTTGTAGCTTGAAATTTAGGGTTAAAAAGACTCACAACATCAATATTCATCAATTCAATACAGGTTACTTCTAAGGTTAAGTTTTCCTGATGACCCTAGTCTTCACACGGCTAGCCCCTGGTGTACCACGTCGGCACGAATGCATACAGCGAATCCCTAATTTATATCGTCAGCTCGCTCACTAAGCGTAAGCTAACAACTGGGATTCGACACAAACACAACATAGGACAAATACATGAAATCCTCAGGGTGCACAATATAACTTACTTTCGACTCTCTCTTTGCTACGTGTTTGGGTACGGTTATAGGCTCCCTTGATTGCATACGTCAGCATACGGTTGTGTCTAGCGCTGCCAGTACTTTGTTGGGGTTGTCGTTTGACGATTTATAGCGCTCTGTCCTCATTTGTTTTTGATTGTACGTAGTTGTAATTATTCAAGTTCCCAGTCCCCCATGTGAATTCATTTCTACAGCTACTGTACGTAGTCGTAATTATTCAAGTTCCCAATACCCCATGGGGAATTCATTTCTACAGCTACTGTACTTTTATTTCTGGTTAGACGGCCTGCCTTTTGGAATAAAACAGGACAAACAGCCTGTAGGGAAGCACGTGCTCACGATCAGCAAGTTCAAAACGCTTCCTCTTTCTTCGTGGCTTTCTCTGTGCCTTTTTTTTTTTGGGGGGGGGGGTCCCAACTCAGCTTATTTCTCAGGTGTGTCTGTCCGATTTTTACGAACCACTTCATAATTTAATGTTGGTGACAGTGCAAGTTGTTTACAAAATTACGGAAGCAGAATATTTCTCAGGTGTGTCTGTCCGATTTTTACCAACCACTTCATAATTTAATGTTGGTGACAGTGCAAGTTGTTTACAAAATTACGGAAGCAGAATATATATTTCTCAGGTGTGTCTGTCCGATTTTTATGAACCACTTTATAATTTAATGTTGCTGACAGTGCAAGTTGCTTACAAAATCACGGAAGCAGAAACGTGTTCTAACGATTACAGAGACAAGTCTACAGTAAAGGCGAGTGGCTTCCTACCATGTACTTCCATTGCGACACCTGTAGGGAGAAATGCGTTTCACCTTTTGTTTGTAACAGATGGCTGTGACCTCGTATTGTATATAAAATCTTTCAGTAGTGAAAACAAGAAAAGGCTGAGAACATCCTTGTAAACTACACGTATAAGAACTATGAACCAATCCTCTAAATCGGTAACTGTTAGAAAGCAAGGAAAATCCTTCTTTGCGCATCGGCATGTGGTCTTATCGGGCAAAGTTCATTTTCTTTCCTGATGTCACATTTTTCTAACTACCATAAAATCACCACATTCCGCACTTCATTCTTTCGTACATTAAAAATAGCTATGTTAGAATGACAGTTTAGGATAAAAATATACATGTCTGTCACATATGCACTTTGCAAAACACGCGTACACACACACACAGAGGAAATAAACTGTTTGCACCCACGCTTGAAAGCACGTATACGGACGTGCTTACACTTGCAAATCTCTCTTTTAAAGTTACTTTCTTACGAAATGAGATCTGTAAAATATCTCATATACTTTCTAACACATTGTCTGTGGTACCATGATGTCTTTTGATCTTGGCATGTATAATGTGCTGTCGTTTTATTTTGATACGTAGTGAACCTCTGTGACAAGGGACATAACCAAGAAGGGACTCGTTTTTAAGGGAAGTGTTAGCTCCCTTTTCTACTCCCAACTCCCACCCACCCGCACTGCCGAATCATTTAGGGATGACAGGGAATTGATAGCTGACGATAGTAGCTGCGCAGCTGATGTAAAAGCACGGAAAAACCCCCGCGTCATTATGAAGAAGTAGGGTGTGGGGCATATCTTAAACTGCGCATTAGTAGTGGAAGTCTCGTGAGGTCGTTGACCTGTTTCCGTGGCACCCGTCGTGATTACGCAATACCCCTCTCTCCTATACCTCCTCCCTCCTATTTTCCTCCTCACTTCCCATGCTCACGTGAGGAGGGCTGATGTGGGCAGAGGTCCCGTTCAATCGAGCTGGTGGATTCGAACAAGGTTAAGGTGCCTCAACACGTTGTGCCGGTTAGCCAGCCGGGCTTACGCACTAACACGTGGGGTTCAAAAGTACCGACGCGCTGACGCCGCATGCGCACGTGCAGGGCTGGTGCGGGAAATTAAAAGCCAATCGGGTGGCTGACGTCTCTTGCCTGCGTCGCGTTTCTGGTTCCAGCGTTGACTTCCGATCGAGAGGTTCCAAATGCCGTGCATGTGAGTGGGTTTCTTTTCTGTTGCAGGGACTGTCTTTTTTATTATCTTTCAAAAACTTAAAAAATTCCCTTTAAAACATTCCATTACGGCGAGAAGTAATGTCTCTGTGTGCCATAATTCTGATCACGCAGCGGAACATGTTTCAAATAGCAGTGTGTTCGGGCTGACAGTCAATCGGTAAAAACCGACCTGTCAGACGATCAGCTTCTAACGCCAACACATGTTTTCATTGTGCGCGCTTACATAACAGTTTTATATTCGGTGTTATATGTACACTTTCTTTTTAAAATTTGGATTACTCAGTTTACTTTGCTAATTTATTGATGGGATTCATATTTTTCAAACCCGCAAAATAAATTCGCTTGAAATAACTAGTTAAATTCTGCCAAGTTTCATTTAAAATTTAAAGCAACATAATGCTTGAGTATTCTACCCCACTATATCCACAAGACTGCTCTCTTTCTGTTTTTGGATTTTGGACTCTTGCAGCATAGGCAAAGATGGCGGGTACATAGGTAAGCTACACGCGCAGTTCCAAAACATTTCTTCTTAAAATAAAGTCTTCATGCCGCAAAAGCCGACGGATACAAGGTTCAACAATAAACTTACAGGCAAAGGTGTGTGTGTGTGTATGAAAAATTAAATGGTTGAGTAAAGCTTGCGTGATGCTGGCTGAGATGTTTCGAATGAGAGGAAATGAGGTTTCATTACTCAGCACACGACTCTGCGCCTTCCGCCAATACCCTGTGGGGCAGGGACTAGACCCGAAGAGTATGTCATGTGCCAGCCGATCGTCTTGTGTGGGATGGAACTGGGGGAAAAAGTTAGGGATTGGCATGGGGAAAATAGCAATCGATCGGTTGAAGACCGTACTTTCTGACCACCCAAAAGGAAGTATGCCTTGAGTATTACGGCGGGTATATGACCTCTCGAGTCATTTTCAAAGCTTTTTTATGCACAGAACAAATGAGTGAACAAATGTCAGTTTGAAAGTCCTTAACTGGTTTTGAATTTCTCCCTTTTGTGACTCATTTTCTTTGAACATAACTTTACTTGGTAAGGCCTCTTCTTAACCTGACGAATGTATGTGAAGGAAAGAGCGTATCGTCCCAGTTTCGGCAAAATATGACGAATCGCGTGTTCATTCGTTCTTTAAAAAAAAAAAAGACTCGAAACGATTGAAATGAAGATCTTACTGGCTTCTGTTAGAATGCCATTGTCCACCCGGATGCAGGAGGTTTGCACTGTTCGCACTTGCCTGTAAGAAAGTGTCTGTGCGCTGGTTTCGTAAGGATGAGCCACATAAAATTTGCGGATTTGAAAAGAGCAGTCCAGTCCTCATTCTGATGAATGACTGCGCGGGTCACATGTTTTGAAATGTGCGTGACCCAGATGGGAAGTTTTCCGTCCAGCAGCCCCGTCTCTTCCAAAAGGCATCCACTAATCTAGTGTAATGTTGTGGTGGTGGAGGGGATTGTAGCATTTTATCGGGTGAGCTGGATTTTAGGGAAGAGATAAGAAATGTAATCCCCTAAAGCTAATCCCACCTTTTCAAGCAAAAGGTACACGACCAGATAATTCAACACATTTATTGAACTACGAATATTAAAAGGATAGCAGAGGAAGGAAAGTGGTGGATGAACAGAGATGTAAAAGTGCGCGCGTGTGTGGGTGTGTGTGGGTGGGTGTGTAGTAGTAGCAGCGCGAGGTATGTCACAAATCTCAGAACAGGAAGTGAAATAGCAGTGTACAATTAAACTAATACAATGTGTAAAGACTACGGTAAATTATAATCCAGACAGGAACAGAATAATCAACACAGTGTGTGTTCACACTCAATAGTGGTCCACAGTCGTAGTCCGTACGTAGAAGACAGTATCTGACAGAAGACTCGGAATGCTGAGACGCGTAGTCCGGTCTGTAGAGCATAAGTCCAGGAAAATCAGGATTCACAGTGACAGACGCACTGAAGACCCAGCGACGCCTTCGACATAGATTCGCAGCAGATCGACCTGGTTCTCGTTTGGATATCCGGTAAGATGAACACGTAATATAGAGTTCAGTTAGGTACCCTTGGAGTGTCCTAGACCAACCGTCATAGGTAAAACTCCTTGCCCTTCGTAGATTTCTGATCTAGAAGAACGTCCAATCTCTACTAGTGGAAAAGTTCTCTTGTCTGCTCACTCACAGTCTACTACTAGACTAATAATATCGAGTTGCAGGAACACGGAGATATAACACTGTCTGCTCACACAGTTGGGTCAACTACCCATCGATGGCCCGACAACGTTCTTGTCTCTTTCCAAACACGAGAAAGTTGACAAAATGCTTTGCCGTGAAAGCCCACAAAATCTTCCCCCGACGAGAAGCTCGCAGATACAGATATTCCACACTTAGATGGATTGCTATACGGGGTTAGCCTACAGCGATAGAGCTTCACAAAACCATTAACACGTCTACACCTCTCGCTGCCTTCCGCCAAAGTCCTGGAAAAACGTTAACCTTCCTCCGAAATCTCCCCGTCCCCATGCCTACCAAATTTACTCTCTGCCCATTGGATGGAGAAGGCCGAATCTTACGCGTTTTGTTAATGAAAATGACGTCTTTCATTCATATTACTAGGTACTTTCTATGCGTCACTAAAATTGTCAACTTTCTTGATTGAAAAGTTTCAATGATATGAGAACACACAATAAAAGGAACAAAGTTCTTCAACAATAGCGCTGTGGAAACTTTCTACAATGTAACAGGGATTTTGGCTAATAGCGGTACCCTTATAGAAGCCAGAGAGATAATGTATAGGAGACAGCTTTCGTGAATAACTGCGCGTACTGATGCAGGCGATCTGATTCTTGAAGTGCGAGTGGCAGAGTCTATGCAAAACTATAATTAGTGAAGACTGTGTCGACGTTAATATTTTCTCATAGGTTTCTAACAGTTGTAAAGAAATGGGAAAATTTAGCATTTTGTCGTAAGTTTACAACAGGACACATGCATTTTATTGTGTACGGGATGTGTGTTTGAAATTTATGACGCTGCGCGTATACCTGACTGTGTGGTGTTATCTAACGACAGGATCTCGTGTCTAAATCATAAAAAATAATTTCATTTTGTCTGTATTTTTTTAAAAATAAGGGTTTATAGGCTATTTACTGTTGGCAATATTTGTTTTGACTTCAAAGTGGGATGAGCTCCACGGGCGCTGTTTTTTTTTTTTTTTTTTGGATGTGATGAGAATACTCGATCCTGTAAGATCTGTCGGGGCGGCATGGCTCTGGGTGGGGATGGAGAAATTATCTGCCCAGAATTATAGAAACTTTCATGCACTCTCAGTGGTAGCACCCCCCCCCACCTCTTTTTTTCTGTCCGCTCGTCATTTCCTGAAGAAAGTTACGCCCAAAACCCTTTTAATGTAACTAATGGGTCTATGGTTACACTGCGGGGATCAGTTTACTAACACGCCCTGCGCCATTGACGCATCATATAGGAAATTGTCCCATCGACATTCCATATCGTGGGTCAAACAGCGCATCGAATTCGGGTGCCTGTGTGGCAAGCAATAGGTGTATGTGTTGGGGTATCGTGACTGAAATGTCTGTGCTTGCAAAAACTTCATCTCTCGAAGGACGAAGTACCCGTTATACCGGCGCATGGAAAGTCGTGAGGCAGGAAGAGAATATCACCTAGCCGAAATCGCTTCACTGGCCACGAGATTACGCTATAAAGAGCCATTAACTCTCATCATTCGTGAATCGTGCAAAATCCTCTAAGGTGAAAACACTTTCCCACCAAACACAACAACGAAAAATCATTCGCGAATTCCTACCTAGCATAATGGTTTACTTTAATTTTTATTTCTGAAGCAGAATATATTTTTCATTTTACTTTTTTTATGTTGGATGCTGCTGCTTGTCATTGACAAACTACTGGTTAATCAAAATATGGTGGACGGGGTCAAATGATCCATCTTCCTGTTCTGATAGGTTGATCCCTGTGCCGGTAAAATTTCGGCCTTCTTCAAAATGCCAAGATTTCTTGACCAGAAGAGAGATTGGTTAAAGTGCAGCTGCTCGAATCTTCTGAGAAAGTTCAGCACTTACTTTCGAAATGAAGAGAACAGCTGTCCGCAAAGAGAATATGCATGTCAAAGGGACAAGGGCAGACAACTGCAAACTACTTCTGCACCAACAACGGAAGAGAACAATAATGAGGTTTTCGAGTCTGTAGGGTGTGCCTGTCGGCAAAGATTGGGAATTCCCCTTTCAGTGCAGGTGCAGGGAGGAGATGATCTGTGCGTGAAAGACAAGATGGAGAACTTGAGCCTTGCATTGCATTATATCAAAGCTTTCCTAATCTACGTGGATTAGTTTCCCTGCGTGACAGTATGCTTACTTCCCCTGTTCCCGACGCCCCAAACCCAGCTGTGAGATAATATTGTCCTGCTGGCTGTGGTCTAAGGTCGTTATCGATAATTTCGATAATGCTTTCAACACGAAAAATGAGTCTCGAGAAATTTTTTTCCCTCTTTCTCCTATTCTCTGTAGTTGATTTGCGTGTGTGTGCGTTTGTATGCATGTGTGAATTTGTGTGCGTGTGTATTTGCGTGCGGTCTGCAAAAGTCTATATGCAAATGTAGAAATCTTGCGCTTGTGAGTTCTTTAGCGACAGTATTAAGTCCTATGTCTATATTATCGGCCCACACACTTTCTTTGTAGTTCTCGTTAAACTAACAGTGCACAGGGCTGCTCCTCTGCAGCTCCTATCGACATTTTTCTGTCTGTGTTTCTTTCTTTGTCATTGCTTATTCTGGGACTGTTAATAGAGCGTCTTCATAGACTGTCAAGACCTGTTTAAGCACGTCAAACACATGTATGCACGACGACAATTAGTGTCATAAAAGACTGGCGAGGGAGTGTACAGCTCTCTGCTCCCAGGATGAAGCCAGCCTGTAGTGTTCCTCCACTGCCCACTATAAACTGTCGTGAAATCGCACGAGAAAACAATAAAAGGAGTCGAACCTTTTTGTCAATGCAGACAGCGCACGTGAACATTCGGGATGTCCGGATCATCAGCCAAACAGAGTATTTTGAATACCTGTGTCCCCCATCCTTTTTTCCTACTGGTTGAAAACCTCCGCTTGCCACCTAATCCATAATTTGGGCTATTACGCTGTTTTGAGGTGTATATAAGGCCACACTTTTTTTTGTCAAGAATGTTTTTCTGATCGCTGACAAAGACACATGTGTCGCGGATCGGAGTTCGTACACCCTGCATCACAAGGATCGTCGATGTCACTGGTTGTACCTGGTTGCGTGACTAATGACGATAAATAGTGGCCCTTACCTACAGCGAGAATAAATAAAAATGCCGCTTGTTACTTTCCCTGGCATTCGAAATCCTTTCCACACCGTCCCCCTCCATCGGCTGTTGCAGCCTTTCATCCAGTCCTGGATTGGGTTGCATGATCGTTGGTAAATAATAATTTATCAGTATGTCATGTACACAAAAATGTCCGCATTACTGTTCGCCCACTAACATGTATGGGCACTTTTTGTGTGGAAAGTAGATATAAAAAAAAATACTCACGAATGTAGCCCCAATTAAGTGTTTGCATTTCGTAAATAAAAGTTGTCATAACTGCAGGGGTTCAGTGGAACCCCTGGACCTAAGAAAGCTTTTACCAGTGGCGAGGACAGGCTAACTCTCACACAGCCCATCATAATTCTTAGGAATTCTTGGAAAAGATTATTAATAAGCCAGTAGGCTAATCATCATGAAGATTATAGTCACGTCCTGTTCTCTTCATTTGCTGTCCACCTGTTCAGTTAGGTTCAGTTTTTATCTGTTTGTGTTGTCCCAGTGAAGGTGTAATTTCCCGAAAAGACTGTTTTTGCTAATTTTATCTTGGCTTAGTTTGTTTGTTGTCACCTGATGAATATTATATTTCATCTATTTTGAAGAAAATACATAGTATCAATTATTGACTTGTGGTGGGGAGGTTGTCAGTGTATCATGGCGGTAGAGATGAATTGTCACTGATAGTGATACATAGGGTTCCATGTCCGGAGCGCACGTACTGTCTCTGCAAGTGGCACCCATGTATACGGCTGGACTTCAATTTGCCTCCTGATAATAATTCCGGGTTCTGCATCCCCCTTTAATTCCTCTTCCCCCATCACCCCTGACAGCCTGTCCCCTCCTTCCCCCCGAAACGCGGTAGCCTTCATGGTTGGCTTGATGTCAGTGGTATGCAAATGTTTGGGTCGGATGTGCTGTGATTATGTATGGCTTATATCGCGTATATACCTGTCACCTGTCGAATTCCTGGTTATCGCTGGGCTGCGGTTTTCCGTTGACACACTTTGCTTTCAGAACAGCGTGAAGCAATTACAAACGTCTATATAAGTCGTCTGAGCTGCTTACACGCTCGCAGCAAGCGGACCAGAAAGATAACTGGATTGTGACCCCAGCGCGCGAGCGTGCGACCCGATTTGCTGCGGGTATGACGTGGACTTATTTTTAGCATGACCCTCACCTCGTTACGTAAAGCCGCTGGGAAGATGGACGGCGCGCCGAGCTCAGAGGATTTTAGCCGAAATGTGACAGGTGGACTGCTGTATAGGTGGGTACCTCGCTTTCTTGTGAACATGCAAACGCAGAACGGTGGCTATAGCTGCTGGCCGGGCTTGCTTTCGGAATTTAAATGTGCGCGTGCAGGAAGTCTCCGTTCGTTCATTTTACAGCTTTACGCTTCCTTGCAAAACGGTCGCCTGGCAGCGAGTATTTGGACCCCACCCCTTTTTCCCTTTAGTCTTTCTGCACAGGTCTTGTATGAGAGGACGGCCTTACGACTAATATGCAGCATTACAAGTGGATGTGTATCAGTATTTAAAGCCGGTCTCTCTGTTTGCTTGGTTACTCTGTGTGTAAGTGTGTGTGTGTGCGCGCACGCGCGCGTCCGCTCGCGTGCGTGCATGCATTATTTTGTTATGTTTTTACTTCTGCGTACCTCCCTACATGCCCACGGTTTCGTGGTGCACAATATGCTCCCACCTGCTGCACGGATAATGTTAGTTAACTTTATTCCTTTAGCTTCCACGAAGGCAAAACTGTTCCACACTTCCACTGTGCTGGAAGTGATGTTGCAATGTTTTGAGTTTCGCGAGTGCAAAAATGTGGACCATTCATAGCGCATAGACAGGCATAGTTCGTAGCATCTGTGCATACTTTTTGCGTTAATATTTTTTCTGTTTAAAAAATCCAGACGCATGTTCAGCTCAGACTTTACATGCTGACTGCTACTCGATAAGCAGAAGTAGACCTGTGTGCCTAAATATATTTCGCTCTATTGCTTGACTTGCATGAAAATGTAGACGAAATTATTGGCAGGTGAGGCGCGGGGGAATTTTGCGTCAGTGACTGTGGAGAATGCGGCCTTTACAAGGAAAAAAACTACTCATTTGCGTAGTACTGACCAACTTGTGATGCTTTCAATAAAGGCGGAATTGCAAATGTTGTTTTTCGACCGATCAAAAGCGGATTGTTTGGCTAATTCAAATAATTTGCTTTATTTTTTTGAAAGGTGTTAAAAAATATTAACGCTCTTTACAAGGACAGTCGATGGTCGCAATTGAAGGGGCGAGAGCTGGCGGAGGAGATAGCGGGCGGGGTGACGCACGCTTTGATCAACAGACATCCTGTCTCGTCTGCAGATCCTTGATGGCGCTTTGGATAAGTCAAAAGTTGTTCGTTGTCTTGCTAGCGTGAGTGAGCGAGCAAGTTTTATCTTAGCTTGTCCACGATTTAATGGAGAAAATTTGATTAAAAAAAAACAGAGAAAGAGGAATGCGACATGAAAATTACTGATTCCATCCTGTGAGAGAGAGAGAGAACCTGAAAACCTGACCAAACAGACCCAGTAAGACCGGAATGGATAATAATACCGTTAGGGAACCTGTCTTTTGTTCAGTGCAATACAAATACATCAAATTAATCCCGGTTCTGTACGCATGGCGCTACTGTTACTTCCTGGACGGCAAGGGACGTAAGTTTTGACAGGATGACAAGACTAACCAACTGATCTTTTTGTGATGATGTAAACAAAATGTTTCCCACGCACGTGCCCTGTTCTTCCTGTATTTGCTGACTGTCCTGGCGATGGGCGCAGAGCAAACAGACCGCGGCTCCATCTTCAAACACCCATGGAAAGTTCAAACCCTCCCTCACCCCTCGCTGATGTCTACCCTCTTCCCCTCACCCATCTATTGTGTACATGCTCCCATACATGAAACAGGAACATTCGAAGGACTGTTTCGCGACAGAATAATACGTGATGCGAATAACGCCGCAAATTTAACTTCTTTCTGCCGCACAAAGGCCATTGATCTGTACTATAATGGAAACAAAAAGGTGGTCTTGGCTGGCTTTGCCTTGAGAAAACAAAATTACCACGAAAATGAAAGCTTAAACTACTATAATTTATGCACAGTAAAGGTGACTGAAGAGAAGCGATGATAGTGAAGACGGCGGTGAACTGAAGACGCGCGATTCCCTTGTGTTTGAGGTGTGTAGGCAGCTATAGCCTGAACAAAGTCCTTTGTGCTCAAGGTCACGGGTGTGGGCAGTCTGTCACTGCTGACCCAACGCCTATCTCAAAGGGTCGGCTAAATAAAATAATGTAAAGATTAATCAATAAAATAATTAAGATTTAACAAATTAACTCATCTACCTTCAACATAGATTTGACGAACTAATTTTGATCCCCTTCCAAAAAAAAAAACACCAAACAAACCCGGACAATCAAAGATTTCACAGCATTTCGTTCAACAGAGTTAGATTTCTGTACTGTAAGGCCTTGTCGAGAGTGAAGAGAAATTTTTGTTTGAACAGAATATTATATTTTTCATATTTTGACACATAATGTCAGTTAATTGGTTCTTTTATTCCTCATACTCGGAACGTGTGCTTCCCTCGGCTGTCTGACGGTTAAGCCTTCGGGCCCCAGACGAGTCACACCCAAGACTTAAAAAAAATCTAGTATCTCCCCTGCCCGACGCCTGGCACTATAGGGAACAGTACTAGGACTGATAGGCCCGGTGTCAGTATAATATAACTGGGTGGGGCCGAAGTCTGTTTTGCAGCAAGTCCCAGCGTGACACCACGGTAACTTGAATCACGCTTGAATTAAGCCACACTGTCCTGATACGCACCTCGTGTGCGACTGGACGCTAACCAATGAACAAAACCAACCCCAATTTATTTAAAACCCTTCGCTGGTTATACAGTCAAAGGCGTGTCAAGAATCGCCCAGTGTATCGTGTTCGTGATTGTGAGCTCAATACTATGCGCGTGGCTTAGCCATGCACACCTGAGCTTATTACCGTAGCCCTGCAAACTTTCTTGTGACTGGTCTTGTAGGTGTAGTCTTCTTTCTGGCCCCAACCTCCGTTCCCCCGCCCCTACCATTGCTTGTCATATGACTTTTGTCAGGGTATTGATCGCGTACCCGGATCGCACAAACGGATGCATCATACGAATACACGTATCGGAAGTGTGGTGGTGACGACATCACGCAGTTGCTCGGATGATGTTTTGCACAGGAAACATTCCAACGGGGGACAGACTTCCCTTTCACCGTTCATGCGTAACATGTAGCCACTCCTGGTAAGTACGTACAGTGGGCTAGACAACAACCCGCTGTTCTCCCATGTCCTTTAGGACGCTGGTCTGCTTGGCCAGTATATAAATCTAACTTTAGAAAGGAGTGTGACATAAGCTTTTATTTTTTAAAAATTTTAGCCAGCCAGCGATGAGGGCGTTTTGTTCTAACGACAGCTTTGTCCTGAGCCCGTCCGACCTCAAAAGTTTGAGTGCGCATAGACTTAAACTGGGTCGGGAAATCCCCAATGTCACGTCTAGCCCTTACCGGACGACCGAGAAGATGATTTGGTCTTTCTTTCTTTCTTTCTTTCTTTCTTTCTTTCGTCACCGGCAAGGGTTATTGAAATCTGTCAGAACGTCAATAACTCCTCATTTCTCTCTTTTACAGCACATCATATGAGACGACTAGGTGCTTACAAATAGAAGTTACGCAGTGTGAGACCAGCACTGTGCAAAACTGTTTACACGAAGACGAAACGAACGTGTAGGTCGCATTAATGCCGGCTTTTATGGGAGATATACGCGCGTTTCCTTGTTGCGTAAACGCGAATTTCGTGCTGATGGGAGAGGAAGGGGTATGCGCCTTGTAACGAATGTAATTCTTTGTTTCAAAAGTCGTACCGCTGGCCGTGCAGCTTATTAACTAACTAAACTCGAGCTCTTTTTCCAGAAACGTGTAGCTATGGAATCTTCGTCTTGCCATTTAGTCAACACTAACAGTTGTTGTCACTCCCATGAAGTGAGGCCGTGCGTGCTCTGGGCGTGGTAGTGTCGAATATCGATCGAGGGAGTGTTGACGGGGGTGTTTGTTGTGGGAGTGTTGGTAACGTCAGCTGTTAATACCGAACGTAAAGGTGGCATTGCGTCATAGCAGTGTGAAATCTGTGGCCAGTCGGGATTTCCCACGTCTTGAATGGTGTTAATGAGGCGTGGGTGGGGCTGCGGGGGTGGGGCTGGGTGGGTCATTTCATGATTTTAGACCTCGTAACCTCCAGGTGAGGTCAGATGACGGATATTTGGTGGATGCGAATAGAGGACCTGCATAGAGGACGTAAGGATTGGTGCATCGAACTAGAACAGTGTAGGTAATATATAGACATAGAGGACGTAAGGATTGGTGCATCGAACTAGAACAGTGTAGGTAACATATAGACATAGAGGACGTAAGGATTGGTGCGTCGAACTAGAACAGTGTAGGTAACATATAGACATAGAGGACGTAAGGATTGGTG
>SMGT01003596.1:173265-196429 GCA_004794575.1 Lanistes nyassanus | reverse complement strand
TCACTTCTTTTTACACTCTTGTTAAGCTTTTGTTATTTCACTCATTATGGTCATTGCAGTATTTATGTTTTCTGTTGTCTTCAGATGGAATAGTGAGTGCGCTTGTGTATATCCATGTGCACACACACACAAACACAAGTACATACAAGGTCATGCATGTGTATGTGCATGGGTGCCAGGGGTGATTTACATACCTGTGGACAAACCATAGATTGAGCCACTCAGTAAAAAGAAAAAAAAAATCCCTGGATCAGTTTGAGAACCAGTTGGTCCAGTATCCAGTCACAAATATGAACGAAACCTCAAATAAAGTGATACATTGTAAAATATGCAGAGACATTGCATGTTGAAGTGCTTGTGTTTAGTGTATGTACATTCATGCATGTCTTTGTGTTATGAGGTGGTAGACTTTCCTGCCATAACGAGAATATTGCTTTCTTTACAACTAGGACTGGCTGTTCTTTAGAAAGCAATTTGTCTGCAGCTTCTGCCATCCTTTTCTTATTCTCTGGAGTGTCTCAGCCTGACATCCATTCTGATATGTAAGAACAATGTGCCCTGAGACCCATGAAATAAAAAAGCAGTGCGTCAGAATGCTTCAATTTGCACTGGACACGACCCACAGATCAACCCTGGGGTGCACCCTTGTGTGTGTGTTTGTGTGTGTGTGTCTAAGAGGGAGGGAGGGAGAGAAAGAGAAAGTCTGTCTGTATCACTATCACCATAAACTTGATGATTTGCTTCACCTGTGTTGAGTGAGTTTTAGTTCTTTATATTGTAATTGTAATCTAGCCTGTGGTTTGAAATTCAAGGATGTAAAGTATAATTTATTTCAGTGACATGGTTACAAGTGAAATTTGTGATTTTTTTTTTTGGGGGGGGGGTGTGGAGGATGGAAATTAGGTAATCTACCAGAACTCTAACAGTATTCTTAAAAAATTCACAATTTTTTGTAAAAAAGAGAGTAAAATTTAGTTTATAGATTTGTATCAAGAGTTTTTTTTAAATAATTAGCCATCGTCTCTTATGATACTTTTACACCCATCTGTGACTGAAGGACGATCTGTTTCCCAACCTGTTGGTCAGTGTTCCGTTCATCTCTCCCTCTATGTGTGTGTGTGTGTTTCATTGTTTTCACTAGAGTGTCTGTGTCCCTCGTCCGCGCGAAGTGTGCATGAAATGTGTTTTCGCGCGTTAAAAATCCACATTTTATTTATTTATTTAAGGTTCCTTTAATATTATATTTCATAATAATGTCTTTGGTTTCAGAAAAGGGATTTTCAGATAGTACCCTCTTATTTTCTGTTATCCTAGTAACTATAGGAGATAAAGCAAATGTCTTGTAAGGGTAAACAACATAGAAAAGGAGATTATCTGGAGTACTAAACTTCTAGAGACTGCTGGAAAGGACATGGAATATTTTCAGCTGCCAAACTGCTTGTGTCACTAGCTGGTGTGCCCTGGTACCTGGATGAGTCTGTGTGTGTGTGTGTGCATGTGATGGGGATTTTGATTCCAAGCACTCCATTCCTGGTGTGCTCTTAGGGGTATGTCCACTTTCAGAGTCAGCCGATGCAAGGCGACACAAATTTGATCCTTTCTCCACCTCTGCTCCAGTATTTCTCCGTCCTTAGGGCTCAGGTTCATGTGGAAAATGTCTTTGATGTTGTCATATTTGTTGTTTCTTTGGTCCCATTTGCTATAATCTAGGAATACAGCAGAAGAAAAGTGTGTTGGTTTTCCACTTTGGTGAGTGGTTTCACCACATTGCAGAAGACAATGGGCTTCTATCTGCCATACCAGTGTTCCTTAGAAGTGGCTGCCACTGAATCTGTACATGACACCATTTGTGATGGAGTGTCCAGAAGTTGATATTTATGTGCACCTGCCACTCCTTTTCACTGCAATTGCTTGTGTGGATTTACATGTAGAACTGACTGCCATGGTACACCTATGTTGCGATCTTACATTGACTGTTTGAATCTAAAACTGACTGCCATTGTACACATGTTGCAATCTCACATTGAATCTAGAAATTACTGCCATGGTACACATATGTTGCAATCTCTCCTTGACTGTGTGAATCTAGAACTGGCTGCAATGATACATTTTAAACTCTCCTTGTGTGCATCTACACCTAGAGCTGACTGCAATCTCTTGTTATGTGTATTTACTAGTAAAACTGACTGCCCCATGGTATGTTGCAATCTCCTCTTGAGAGTTTGGATCTAGAACTTACTGCCTTGGCGTTTTTGCAATCTCTCCTTGAGTGTTTGGATCTAGAACTGACTGCCTTGGTGTTTTTGCAATCTCTCCTTGAGTGTTTGGATCTAGAACTGACTGCCATGGTGTTTTTGCAGTCTTTCTCTGACTGTATGTATTTCAAAGGTTCATCACTTCTTCTTTCTCAGAATGCAAAGTACACTGCATTGATATACAGCCCTTTCTTAGTATGCATGCAGTTAGAAGAATTAAAGATTTCTGAGTGATTAGTTCACTGTTAATAGACTGAGCATTCTGACCATTGGTACACAGTTTCTCGCCTGATTTTAGCCTTCAGACTTGCTATAGCTTTGTGCAACCACACATACGCTCATGCATGCATGCACATATGCCCTTTTTTCCCTCTCCTTCCATTTTTGTAATGAGTTTTGATGTGTGTTTTTTTTTAATTTTTGTTTGTTTTTTTTTTTTTGCTGCTCGTCACTCCCACATTTTTGGTTTATGATAATTTCCTTACATTGTTGTGATATTGTTTTGTTTTTCAAGGTTTGCCGACATGGCTGCAGTTGGACTCCTCAGCACAGCTTTGTACGTTGTGTGATGCAGCTGCTTGCAGCCTGTTCAGTTTGAGCCTAACAGTAACAGTAGCATATACCTTTTTTCTGAACTCTTGTGCTTTCTACTCAGCAAGTTTGTGTTTTTGCATTCAGTTTACATGGTGTGCCAGTCTTGGAGAGCTGTGGGCTGTATTTGGTGCTAAACCTGGTATAGAATGAAGACAGAGCTTTATGTTTGCTACACCAAGAGCTGTTGAATAACTTTTCTGTGACATCTTCAATATTTTAGGTTGCTTTTTTAAGAAGGGGGGGTTGGGGGGCAGTGGAATGGGGAGTGAGAGAGAGTGCAGTCTAAGGTATTGTCTGCAATAACTGTTGTGAGATCTACTTTCTGCTGGGATGGCTTTCTAGCATGCTTTATATATAGTTTTTATTCCATCTGTCGTCGGTGGTCTGACCTCTGTGTTGGTTGTCTTGTACCTGACATGTGGTGTGGTTGCTGGAAATCTGTTTTGTGATGTGTATTTTGAGTGCTTTGATAGGTGTCTGATGTCTGTCAGTACTGAATCTATGACTTTTATGGTGTGTTGTGTTGCGGCTTATGGTTTTATGATTGGTTTTTTGATGAGTGTCACAGAGGTGATTGGGAAATGGCTGGCTGAGATGATTTTTGTTTGATGGGGCCTTTGTTTTATGACTTACGGCAGTTCATAGTGAGCTAAATCAGCAGTGGCAGGCTTTCAGTGTGTGCCTTTTGTGCTTGTGCTCTTTTAAGAACCTGTATGTGTCTCGTTTTTGCTTTCCCCCCAGATGAATGTTTTCAGATCCTTAAAATGGGGTGACCACATTTACATGCATGAAGGGAAATGGACTCGGAGAGAGGGAGAAAGGAGAGGAGGTGGTGGGGAGAAGAAAACTGTAGATTTATTGCTCATTTTGCTATTTCAAATTCTTCTCATTGTTATATAGAACATAATGAATCGGCAGCATCACAGCTTGGTTTTCAGCTATGTTAACATTGTAATTCACAATTTTTCTTGAATTTCCTAAATGTTTATATGTTGCTCTATTGCAGTTGTCCTGGTTGTGCAATAATATAAATATGGTGCTTTACAGTGATATATAACGTTATAAGTATGACTGTGTGACAGTCTCATTTATAATGCACCTGCATTTTTAGACATTAACATACTCATCTCTTGTCTCCATAGAAATGCTTTAGGTGTATAGATGTATTCCAGGCCTGATCACTCTTAACACATGTGCATTACCTCTGTGTACTTTACATACTGTAAGTGTGAAATCATTTTTGAAAACGACAAGAGTTTTGTTTATAAAGCCCCCTGTTCCTCCTGATCGTTTAGATCATTTAGAACAGACTTTTTCAAATGAGGCATCCCCATTTTTAAAAGACACATGGAGTAATGATAATATGAGCAATGGTATCTATCCTATGAGCTTAGCTAATCTGAAGTTTATAGAATCCAGTTTCTTCTGGCTGTTTGATTTGATTAGACATCGTTGCATCATTTGTGTTCTTTATGCAGTGGTAAGATGGTACTGTGTTGACATCTTGACTATTAAAAAACACTTCGGTCATAACATGGTCTGTTAGTACACCTTTTAGCCAATACTGTTTTAGAATATGTAGGGTAGGGACTTCCAATTCAAAATTGTCAAGTTTGAGAACTCTCTCTTTACATATTCTTAGAATTGGGAGACATCAAGATATAGCTTTGTGTTTGATGTGCCAATAACTGCACAATATCCAGTAGCAAAGATTTCTTTCTTCCTTTTACAGCCAATCGCTTCAACCTGAATCTAGGAGGTGCTGATTCACCAGCCTTGTGAGTAGATCATGTGCTTTTGGGGTTTGGGGTTTGGGGTTTTTGTTTGTTTTGGTTGTTTTGCTTTCCTTTCTGTTTTGGGGTGTAAATGTGTTGGTAAGTTCTTTTTATTTCATCTGTTCACTTTGTTGATTTTTTGACTGCTTATCTGCTAAGTGCATTTATTGTAGGTTTTCATTCTTCTTAAAAAAATAAATGTTGAGATATTTTAATAGATATCACAGATTTGGAAAAAACATTGTGCAGATTTTTGCTCATGTCTTGGTGTTGGTGTAAACCTGCCAGGGCTGCATGCTTCACTTTAACATTCTTCTCTGCCTGCTTTTTATCTGAATTTTCTTTCTTTCCACTTATTTTCCAGGTTGTTAGGACTATGTTTTGCAATTAAGACTGCTGATGATAAAATACCATTTGTAACTTTTAAATTATATGCTGCATTTGTTTTATTTATTGCCAGATTGTTTAGTATATTGCTGCTAAATTGTGCTATTTGCAAGGGGTGGGTGTCTCTTAGTTCAGCGTTTTGGGGTATAATGGCTGTCCTGCAGTATAGGTGGAGTATCTGCAGCATTAAGTGACTTTACCCCATGTCTGTCAGCTAGCCAACAAATCTGGATCATGCTATCAGATAAACTTCTATTTCTATTGGAAGAAGAACTTCCAATAAGATTGCTACTTGTATTTGTCATTTTGTGTTAATGATTTGGCTGGGGTGCGGATTTGTGGTGGGAGATGCAAGCTGATCTTGCAGCAGGGCTCTGCATGTTTTGCGTATGTGGATAATATACACAATTAGTCTGAAATATGCACCAAAATTTCACACAGGGGGTAAGCATAAATACTCAGAAAATATAAAGTATATTGTATGTGCCCTGCAAAAATAAATCACTGTCGTTGTGAGTGCTGAACATGACCATTCTGTTTTGTCGTTATCAAGATCAACACAAGTCTGCCATATTGAAATGTTTACAGATTGTTGTCACTTAACACAGTGCAAGCTCACTGGCTGGAATGACAAACTAAAGAAGCAACAATATTTGAAAGTAACCCTTTCCTGTTGTTTGAAATTTTACTGTAGAACTGAAACTCAACAACTGGATTCAGCACCAAAGAAACTGCTTGCACATGCTGATGACTGTTTTCAAGAAAACTGGAAGGAAGAGTTCAGTTAGTGTTAGAAATGGTGTAACATCTGGCAGTTAGTGTTAGAAATGGTGTAATGTCTGGGAGTTAGTGTTAGAAATGTTGTAATGCCTTGCAGTGTCTGTTTCACTACAAACATGAAATTATCTATGAAGAATCAGCGTCCCAGCAAGTTTTTTGCCGATTCAGTTAATTTTCTTAGTTGACTATTGCAAGGCATGAAGATTTAGCCAACCACAAGCATGCTTTTTATGACAGTGAAGTGTAAATTTTTCAACCATAGTTGTTACCACTTCAAATTCACATGTGGACTCTAAAACTTTGCTGTGCAGGGTAAACTTACCCTTTAAAATCCTACGATAAAGAACAGTCTCTTAAACAAAAACTGATGGAGAGCCCTGATGCAGTAACAGCGTTGAAAAATCCAACTTGGTGTTTGTGTGAAGGGTTGCACAGAGGTAGCAAGTCACTGATATGGGTGGTGTACATTGTATACATTTGGATGTGGTGCAGTGCTCATTTTACTCTGTGTTCTGTTGGTTCCCCCCTTCCCCTTCCCTAATTTTTGTCTGTCTTTTGGGTGCCATAGTGGCAGCGTCAAGAAGCGCAACTCTAACGACTTTGCCCTGTCTGGAACCAGCATGTAAGTGGTGCTTTGCTGTGCCGAGTGTAGCTACTTGAATCTGTTTTCTTTCTAAAGTGTAAATACTCAGGTTTGAGCAAGAATGGAAGCTACACTATTCTGGCAGATTTCACAATAAGTGTTTTTAATAGCACGTTTATGTGTACAAATATTATTGATAGCATATTTAATTGTGATTATTTGTTTTGAGATAATGCAAAGGTGAGAAATTTTGCTCAAAGGCTGCACTTTTCATTGATTTAACTCTTAGACTTTTTAAATTTTATTTAAACAGTAACAACATTTGACACCAAATTGTTTGTAATATTTAAACATTTCCAATAAAATTTCTTCAAGAATTTTAAAGTCCAAGAATTGATCTTTCCAAATGTATAAAGTATATTACTGCAAGTGTCTTAGTTTATTAGCAGTACTTGTTTTTAACCATCCCAAGATCTGTCAGCATCATGCATAGATCTATGCCATGTGAGTAGAAAGAGTTAATGTAAAAAAAAAGCATTGTGATAACAGTGGCTGTGGCTATGAGTGTCTGTAACCAGCTTCTCATATGGAGTGTTGACAACAGTAGGGTTGTCACTTTGTAAGCAGCCATAGTTCCAAAGTAAAAGACAGACACATATTTTCTACCCATGTGCATCAAGTTTGTGAGCATGATTGATATGCATGTATTTCACATATTTGAGCTTTTGGTGATGTGCATGTATTTCACATATTTGAGCTTTTGGTGATGTGCATGTATTTCACATATTTGAGCTTTTGGTGATGTGCATGTATTTTATGTATTTGAATATTTATTTCAAAATAGTGTATTGCCTTCTATCTAGAATGCCCTCTGGTTCCACATTTATTATGTGGCTACTCTAGCGGGAACCCCTGGGGAGGGATGGCTACTGGTTCTTCCCTTCTTTTTTTTTTTGGTGTCCCTATGGTCTTGCGCCTAAGGGGGCGGGCTTGCTCAAGCAAGCTTACCCCCACAGCAAGCAGGTGTCTGGACCAGTCCTAGTGCTCTTCCGTCCACCTTCCGGTTCCACGCTCATGGACCCTGCTTGCGTACCTTACCGATGATGCGGGCTTATCTGAAGGAGGCATGGCAGGACCACCACTTGGGTCCACACTGCCTGCACGTGGCGTTAATCTGCCACCGGAAACATTGCCTTCCTTCCCCCAGGTGGCCCCCATGGCTACCTTCCAGTGCCCACCTAGCCGTGCATCAGCCCTTCATGGCTGACCCGTGAATCAGTTCCGCCCGAGTCTCTTTCATTCTCACAGAAAGATCTGGCCTTGCTTCCTGCGGGTGCCAGGCCTCCTTCCTCCCTGAGTTTCCTGTGGTCACAGGTCGACCTTTAGAAATAGCTC
Source organism: Lanistes nyassanus (assembly GCA_004794575.1). Taxonomy (NCBI): domain Eukaryota; kingdom Metazoa; phylum Mollusca; class Gastropoda; order Architaenioglossa; family Ampullariidae; genus Lanistes; species Lanistes nyassanus. The sequence goes on along the minus strand of SMGT01003596.1, from coordinate 188,660 downwards.
TTACGATGTGATGGATATGTCTGGTGTCTTGGATTCTGCTGTGTTGGCTGTGGGAGCAGTCCAATTACTCCGAGAGCTGCATGGCTTTCTGCCCAGACGCAGACTTCGCAGCCTGGCGAATCTGCCTTCGCACGCTGGCAGGTGCGTTGATGGGATCTAATCACAGTGCCGCCCATGCACTGGTCACGTTGGTGCTGGCTCCGCGGGATTCATTCCTGCATGCCATGCAAGACATCCCTCGGCCTCTGTCCACCAACGTGCGCGTGGGGGCACCCACACCGTCCGCCTTGTTTGGGATCTACCCCTACAGGTTCCTCCATTCAGGAGCGCCAGTTTGAGTCTCTGCTCTTCTTCCAGGATTCTCGCAAGCGCTCTTGTAGTGGGCCACAGCCAGTGGCTTTTAGAGGCCAAAGCCTGGCACCAAGTCCCCGCCCAGAGGTGGCCTTGGCACTCGACCCGCCCAGGGGTTGGGGTTGAGGTGCCTGTGGTTTCGGCTGCAACTCAGTCACACGGTGCGTAGATGTTACGTGTGATGCGGGCAAGGTTCAGGCTCCCTTCCCTCTGGCGTGTTGCCCTTCCCCATTCGTCTGCCCTCTCAACAGATGCAAATGGGTGGATCTGGACTTGGTGGTGGCCACCCTCCTGCAGTCTGCTGCGGTGGAGCAGTTTCACCCCTCACACCCCAGTTTTTTTTCTGCATTCTGTTTCCAGTCCCGAAAGTGACTGGTGGGTTCAGCCCAATGCTTGACCCTCTTCTGCTTCCTGTGGAAGGTCCACTTCCAGATGGAGACCCCGGCTTTGTCCCATGTAGCTCTCCGCCCAGGCAACTTGGTCACGTCGGTAAACTTGCATGAAGCGTACTTCAGTGTACTGGTTCGCCCGTCGCACCGGAAGTGGCTGCTCTTGCTTAGAAGATGGAAGTCTCCCAGTCTAGGGCACTTCAGCTTCTCTTTGGCACCTTGTTTTTTTGGTTTTTTTTTTTTTTACCGTGTTGTCTCGGGAGTTCTGTGCTCTTCTGCGCAAGCGGAGGCTCCGCTTTCGTGCATACCTGGATGTCTGGGTGCTCCTCGCAGAGGAAGCTGGCCTGCGACACTTGCACATGCAGGTGGCCATGTCTCAGGCACGTCTTCTGGGATTCTCTCTGAATCTTGGCAAGTCACAACTCGTCGTCCATCTTTCACATCCTTTGGCATGACATTTGACACCGTTGTCTAGATGCTCCGTTTGGGCCCCGATGCATCGACCGTCTCCAGCAGTTGGTCCTTGGTTGGTTCTCTGGCTTGAGAAATTCAGGGTGACCTGGTCAGTGAGTTGTGCACACAGCTGGCGTGTGGTCTGCGCGTGGAGGGGCCTTACCAGGGTTGGGTTGGTGGGTATGTTTTTTTGGAAGCTACATTTAGGATCGCTAATTGAGAATGTAGCACTTTGGGTTATGGTAAGTATTGCTAAAGAAACACAAATTTACAAGAAATTTATATTTATCTTGACTTTTTTTATCTCTGGACTTTGTCTCATTCCTTATGCGTTGTTGTTTTTTGTCTTTTATTGTCTAGTTTAAGGGTACACTTTTTCTCGACTACCGGATGCCTTGAATTACATGAGTTATTACCACCACTGCTTACCAGCACATAAGGCAGTATCTCCCCTAGCAGGTCATCTGCTAGAGAGAAAAAAACTTTGCCCTTGGGCATTTACCTTCCCTGCCCCACCAGGGGGCTGTGATGCAACAACCGGCATGATCTGAACTCAGCACTCATTCTCTACCTATGCACCTTTTTATCTCTAGTCACTTTAAGACACAAGAGCTAGTGTCATGATTGCAACATCTGGGATGGCTGAGCAGTCTCACCAGGTCGTAGCTGACACCTTCACATTCAGCTGGGGATGAGGGCCTCTCTGCCTGTGTGAACTGGCCCCAAAAGGGAGTGGCCCTCATGCTGTCATCATAAATCCATGTTGTGCATACAGCAGAAACCTCTCTACCATTTGTTAGATTTGTACATCAGGTAGCGACATCACCAGTTGTTAGTCTGTATTGTACATCAGGTAACAACATCACCAGTTGTCAGTCTTGTACATCAGTTAGTAACATCAACAGTCTGTGTTGTACATCAGCTAGCAATGTCACCAGTTATTCTGTGTTGTACACCAGGTAGCAACATCACCAGTTGTTAGTCTGTGTTGTAAATTAGATGGCAACATCACTTGTTAGTCTGTTTTATATCTGATAACATCTCCATCTCTCAGTTTGTTATGCAGGCAACAAAATTTGCATTTGCAGGCCTGCATTGTATATGCAACATATGGTTGTATATGCAACATCTCTTTGTTGAAGTATGTTGCATGCTGTCAGCACCAGCCCCATTCACTGTAAGTCTGGCTTGTATGTCTGGCAGCAACTCCTCCATGCACAGCAGTCTGACAGGAAGCCATGCCAGTCTGTCTAGCTCAACAGTCAAAGCTCCACGAAGGTAAGTTTCTCCCACATTTTCACTTGTTTTCACTTAAGGCATTTGTCCCATGTTGTGTTCGTCTTTGAATCCTAGTTGTTAGCACTCGCTTAGTGAGCGAGCTGACGACATTAAATAGGGACTCTCTGTATGCACACGTTGTGCACCGAGGGCTAGCTGTGTGAAGACTAGCGCCGTTATAAAGAAAGGGGCGGCAGATCTTTTTTGAGGATCTGCCAAGTTCCTTTCTTTCGGCCCTCTCTTTGGTACGTGTTTGGGTACGGTAAGCTCCCTTGGGCACATGCGTCTGCATACGGCTATGTATAGCGCTGCCAGTACCTATGTTGGAGTTATCTCAAGAGTTTTTATGTATAAAGGCACGTTCTCCCTTTTGCAAGATGTCAGCAAGCTTCCCTTCTCACTTTCTTTTCTTCCCTCTGTGGTTTGCTTTCCTTTAGTTGCCTTCCTGTCTGACATGCACTTATTCCTATAGCCATCTGCATGTTCATACATTGTCTGTAATATACATATGCGTTTTTTTGTATTTTTTTAGAACTGTGATAACACGGTATCCATGCAAGGCGGAGCATGAATCGGAACTGTCATTTGAAGCCAACCAGATGATACATAATGGTGAGTTGTCATTCAGTGGGGAGCGGAATAAAAGGCTCTAGACACCTTGATAAAGGTTTCCAGGGAATGGGAGATTTTGTTGGTACAGTCAGATTAAAGTTCAGCAGCGCTTATTTGTGGCAGACATGCTAGATGCATATTGTCTGAGGCTGTGAAAATCAGATGCAAGCTGTTAGATACGCAGAGACTGGTTTTTGTAGCTAAAGGTAACTAAGCTTTCTTTCATTCAGGTATGGGTAAGTACACTCTAAAGAAGCAAAAATAGAAAGATCAGAGTTGGTGCATAAAAAAGATCTGTACATCAGGTTGGATTTTTTCAGAACTGTATTGTATGTAGGGTCAGAAGCTTGTGTTAAAAGTAACATTGAAGTGTTTGTTGCAGTGAGGCCGTCAAGGGAACCAGGCTGGCTTGAGGGAGAACTGGAAGGAAGATTTGGACTAATTCCTGAGAACTACGTGGAATTTGTTGACTCCTAGCCAAGTCCTAGCACTCTTTCTGTGTGTGCAGCATAATCATGCTCAATTGCTGGTGGCCTGGAGGTGGCAAGACAGAGATGAGATGTACACCATGGGAACTGCCACATTCTGTCACCAGCACTTTGTACATGTGATGTTGCTCCCCCTGGAAAGCCTGGGAGATTTGGATGACCTATGGAAAGCCTAGGGGAGTTGGGATGCCGTGTGTAAATATGGCTGTGGGTTGTACTGAGAGCCTGCAGCTGAGGGAACCAGGATTCTGTCTGCCACCAGGACCTTCATCCACTTGGTGCTTGCCCCTCTGGAGATATAGCTGCCCTGTGCTTGGCACAGGTTTTGAGTTATTGTCATCCTTGCATGTCAGGCAAGAACTGCTGACTTATCTATCCAATACCTGTGGGCATGGCACTCTTGTGCTGATGGAACTCCACAGGACATGAATATAAATGATCATTTTGGGTGGGGTGGGGGTAGAATTTGGTGGGGCTATGTAAGACACAGCAGGGTTTATTTTTATTTTGTTCCCCCCACCCCACCCCCACCAAGTAGTTGGGCATTTGGAGCCACCACAATACAGACCAGTTTGTTGCAGAGAGGGGTGCACAGCACAGAGTATGCTACTGCATGTGATATGACTTGCACTCATTTGTGTGATCAGGGAAAATATACATTTGAAATATCAAAGACCTGGATTTTAATATGAGAGAAATATATGTATATGCTGTGGGACAAAGATTGTGATGGATAAAGAACCTGGCTGTGGACTGACTGCAAATTCAAATCCTGTGGGATTGCGGTCAGGTGGCTGTTTGTCTACAAGCCTTTTTGTTGTGTGCTGGGAAATTGTTATTTGAAGCCTTTTTCTGTTAATAAGAATAGTGGTATTTGTAGTTATTTCTGTTTGTTTCTGAAGGCTTTTTTATACAATATTTGCCAGCATCACCATACAGAGATCACTTTGCTGTGGGGAGAGGAATTTTGCAGGCACATCACTGTTGTTGATGTGGGAGGAGTTTTTGCAGGTGTTTGGTTCTGTATGCAAAAGTAATTGTCTCATGTCATGGAGAGGGTTTTCAGCTGTGTCCAATCCTTGTTAACTGCATCATACTGCAGACGTTGGGATCAGGCTGTGGATGTTGGTGAATGTGGCAACACTGTAGAGTCTGTTGGTAACCCTGGTGACTATGGTGACAAAATCAATGGAGCATTGCTGAGAGCTAGCCTAGTGAACTGGTGCTGAGGCCACTTTGCTTAACTGGTGACTAGACTGTTGTGTTCCGGCGTGGTGACTAATAGCCAGCTGTGCTTTCCAGTCTTTGCTTGAAGTTTTTGTCCTGATAGGCTTACGACATGTAATAAGAACTTGCTGGAAGATTTCTTTCAGAATGTCGAACATTATCACCTTTAAATTTTTTTGTCCTGGTAGGCTTATGACTGGTAACATGAGCAGTGAGCGAAGGACATTTTGCTAGGTATTAATGTGTGGGAGAATTGCTTGGTGCCAGCTGTTAACGAGTTTGGCAGGACATGCTGGCACATACTGATGACTGCTTAAGGCACAGCGAATTGCTTTCCATGGTATCTGTGACTAAAATCAGGAAAGATGACCTTTTTTGCCAAGAAAAATGAAATAGATGGCAGCTTAAAAAGAGGACCATGGTAAGCCTTAAAACTTTCTTCATCTCTAGGCAATCACTTAACACTAGATGCCCACGTGGTGGTTGATGCAAACAAATTTGATTTGAATTTACTAGTGGCTGTTCATGATAAAATTCTGAAAAATATCTAACATTTATTTGGGCTCCTTCAAAGTCAAAAAGAAATTTGCATTTTCCTTGTTCAGTTTTGCCATTTCAGCAGTTCATACTTAGAATAGCAGCATGCATCAGTTGATGTTGCCTTTTAGACTACATGGGGAAACGCTAGCAGTTCAACGTGGATACACAGATACTTGGTTCACATTCAGTTGCAGTGCGGACTTTTGGCAGCTCTCATAGACATTGCCTAGGCATTGCCACACACAAAATCTTGCTTAAATGATGGACAGTAATCATGTGGCTACTGTTGCGTTCTTCTAATTGGACAGGTGACCTCTTCTCTGTAGTTGATGACCGATGAGATCAAGATAGGTGTTGTCCCCATGACTGCCTTTTGGGGTACAGTTAGGTGGCTCAGGTTGTCATATTTCCTGACACAGTGCTGTCTTATTCTCACAATGGCAAGTGTGACCATTCAGGCCCTGTATGCAAGACAAGCAAATAGCTGACCTGTCCCTGTCATGGCGGATATTTTAGAATAAGCTCGTTGAATTTCTCATGCACAAAACTGAGTAGCCTATTTTCCCCTCATTATTCAGTAATGAAGTTATTCGGTTATCCCAGGCAAATAACCAAAACAGCATTTTCATAGACGGAAGAAAATCTGTTCGAAATCCTTGATGATTTAGACCTATATCAAAAATACATATTTCAAAGAGATGACACTTTGAGCATTGTAAATGAAGTTAATGATGACAGAAGTTGTGAACTGGCATGGAGCTTAACACCACTGCTACAGGTTAAGGTCACACCATCTCCTGACACACAGTCTGCTATTTTGCTCCAAGTTAAGGATATTGTTTTAAAAATGATTTTCAGGGTGCCTGCATCCGACAATGCAGGTCCCTTCGACTGCCAGTTTTTCAAGCAGAATTTCATCCTCATTACTGGACCAGTTTGGTTTGCAATTTTCTGCCAGTGCAGTGATTGCAGTGAAGAAGTGAAGTGCTGACCATAATGCATGCACACCCAAGGAGAATTCCTGCCATCTTAAATAACTCATTGATATTCTTTCTCAATTTGTGCCTTGTGCATACTGAATTTTATTCCAGTATAAATGCAAATGGCTGTCCCAAAATAATGACTATTCAGGTATAAATTTAGTATAGTTTACATGCATACAGGGTAAGGTTGTGTTGTATTTTGTTACACTGTGCTGGCTTATTCTTGCAGTTGCAACACCAGCTGCATCCAGTATAGACACCACTGCAAGTAAACATAGGTCGTTACTTTAGAGAAGATACTTCACTGCCTTTTGTTAGCACTAACATAAATTATTGAATCTCGTTTCATCTTAATGTTGAAGTAAAATGAGACTGATTTCGCTGAGTTATAGTTCTATGCTTTTTCACCGTCTGTCATAGTAAAACTAAATACAGCCGTATACTGCTTTCCAGATACCTTTAACAAATAAAACATAAAAGTCATTTTTGAATATAGTACTAGGAATGTCTGCTAGAATTTGTTGCAAACTGTATATCTGTTAAGATGTGCTCACCCCATCCCTAGAAAAACCAACCCAAAACATCTAGCAAACAACAGCAGCATTATTTCAGCCGCAGTTTGAAAATACACAGATGTATTGGCACGTCATCACTCTTGGTATAATGACTTACTCCCATGCTATTGTTAACATTTACACATTTGGCTCACTGCCGTCATGTTGTGCATACTGCCGTAGGCTGCTTACTCATTGTTTGTGAAGCACTTTGCTTATCGGAGTCACAAACAGAAACATGTTGCGGTTGACTTCTGGCCTGTCTGATCGCTTGTAAAATCACATACTGAGTATTGTGGTGGGAACTGTGGAAGCCAATTGCTGTTTTCCCGTTCCTGTTCTGTCCATGTACTCCATTGTCTTAATGCAATTAAATTCTGTTTTTGTCCCCATTTTGCAATGTTGTTCCTGCACAAAATTTGGAGAAAAAAACTGAGCTCATACATTTTTTATGATACTGTATGACCTCCACACAAGTTTTTGACAAGAATGCATCCCATGCAAGTATTTGGTTAATTTGATCACAATAGATGTATTGACAAAAACTCACCCTGCACGAAATTGACAAACTATTCTTATATCAGCATGAGACGAGCTCTGTCAAGTAATGTGTCCACAACATGTTTTGTTTCTTCACAAATGTTTGAAGGCAAGAAAGGTCGCTACATGAGTCTGAGTTAACTTAAGCTATGCATAATGTAGACTGCCTTTGCAGTCAAAAGTCTGAGAGTGAAGAAAAGAAGGCAGTTGGCTGCTAGGCAACAAGGTGTCAGAGACTACAACCAGGCAATGGCTGAGAAAGTGCAGAGTGGTTCTTATAACCCCAGGATAAACTATAGCTGTATTGATCACTAGAGGAGACTGGTTCTTGGAAAGAACTTGTCGTACCTATACCTCTGGCAATCAGCCATGAGGTGCCAAAACTCATAAGTTAGTGTCCGTTTAGTACCTAATGCAAAATCATCTTGCATAATTTTTTGTGATGATATTTAGTGCTGCCTTAGTATTGGCCAGTTGAAGTCACCATATCACTTGCTCATGGTTTTGATGTCATAATCTTCCTGCAGTCCTCTCTTATTTAGAGGCCTTTTGCAAGGCAAACAGTGCAGCCTACATGTAGACTATGTTGCTAAAGTTGTTCGTTTGAGCACAACTTCTACTCATTACTATCACTTGGTTACTTAAGGTACTGTTGGATTTTTACTTTGCTTCTGAGGGAAGTGCTTGGGATAGAGTTTAGGTTTGATATTTTAGAAGCATTGCCATGGAAATTTATCAATTGTGAGTTATTTTAGCCTTTTGTTTTCATCACAAATTTATTGCCTTCTATATTTGAATATAATCAGAAACTTTGAAACCACTTGTATAATTCTTTCTGTTGCCCTTTAATTTTCCTCTCCCTTGTGTGTATATATGTATGTATCTGATCATGTTTTTATGCACAGATTCTGTTTTATGTGTATTCACTGTAGAACAGCAAGGGAAATCAACATTATATCACATGTTTGATATTAAGAAGTCAGAGACAAGTATAGCAAAAGTTGTCTGTAGCGGGCCACTGATCCAGCAGAAACCTCACCAATATGGACACTTGAGCCCAGCACTGATAAATTTTCAACACAAACACCCCTTAAACGGGCAGCCATACTACATAGTGGGAACAGCGGACAGTGATTTTTGGTCCATACTGCATGCTGTACCTGTCCATAGTGGACACTGCACATAATAATCTGCAGCTCTAACCACAAACGTATCGAGGTCCTGGTCTGCAAGACATTGTCTGGCACACGGCTTTCCCTGGTCACGTCACGAACACATAGAAGAGTTTTCTGACGCATCCGGTTGACAGTTCTCAATAGGCCTATATAACAGGAAGCAAAGACACTTTCCCGCAAATTCAACAGCTTTCCTTCAATGTGTGCTTTTGTTAGATCTAGTGCGAGGTAGTGATCTCACAGAAAAGAAAGCATTTAATTCTTGAGGAATAAGTTGATGCATTGAAAAAACTTGATAGCAGTGTTTCATGTTGACAACTAGCACTTGATTTTGGTTGTGGAAAGGCTCAAATTGCATGTTTCAAAACGAAACGCTAGGCCATAATGTGAGAATGGGAGACTGACAGCTGATCAACACAGATGATCATCATAAGACCCTCCCTCAGACGAGTGGCCACCTGTCTCAGAGGGACACTTTTAGGAGTCCCAAGGCTGTTTGCTATGGATAGATTTTGCTGTACAAAGTTATTTCATGAATTTTATCAGCAAGTAATGTTTGCATAAACACTTTTGAGCTGTTAGCTTTACAGGAATGGGGGAAGGGTGCTATAAAATGTATAAACTTCCTTTTTAAATTAAAACACTGCTTAAACTTAAAGTGATACCAACAAAATTCAAAATGATTATAAATGTTTAGCATGGTAACATCTTGTTTCAAAATAAATAGCGTAAATGTTATGAAAAAATGTAATACAAAATGGACTCCAAAATCCTGTTAGTGCACTTGATGAGCATCGTCAGTCTCCCATCCTCATTATTTATAACCACAGAACAATGAATAAAAGGCAAATACATGTAACAACCTACCATTTTCAATTTTCTAAGTATAACGTGTGATCGCTCCTGAACAAGCTGCAAATTTAATATAGCCATGTGAACTGAAATGCACGAAAAATGTGCTGTTGGCATGTAAGAAAGGTTAAGAGCTCTTGTAGGATGCACACATTATAGAATGCAGGACAAAAACCATGAAAGTTCATCGCTTAAGGGATCTTCTAATTAAAATCAGCTTTAAGATTGTCCTGTAGAAAATCTTGGAAATTTGCTGACAAATGAGAATAAACAGGAAGCAGAAGTGACTGAAAAGAAGTACTGTGTGTAGCAAACAGAGCTGGCTTTGAAAAGATGCCAGAGAGTCTGAACTGGCTGACAAAAAAATGCCAACAGAAGGAAAGGTGGCTTGTGGAAAAGAGAAAATAGGACTGAGGTACTTCATTTGACAAGCTGCCTAAGGTCTTGCTCGCAGGACAGGCACAACTGGCCTTCAGAGCTTTAATAGTCTCTGGGACTGATTCACTGGCACAGAAAACCTCAGATTTTGAGTCTTCCACTATTCCTTTTGTACACTGTACCCAACAGATCAGTAATTGTACAGAAGGATTGCTGCTGCTTTTGTTGAGGTGGACAACTGGTGATAGTGTGTGTGGTCTTTGGGAATTCTGTACACCACAGATGATAGCTTACACCTTGCAGGTTGTTGTCAGGCCGCCAACTTGGAAATATTTTGTGTGGCTGATGGTAGTGAGTAGACTTCCCAGGTTCTTATGCAGCTAACTTGGGGTACATTTAGGTTGTACATTCTTGGTTCTTTGGGCTGTGAGGCACACTACCGTGCACGAGTGGAGCTGTCCATGCACCTGAGAATGACTGGGCATTGTTTAAAACTGTAGGGCTACTTCCCTACTTGACTAAGTTTTTCAAGGCATTTTGAAGACTTCCATTATACCTGTTTGTTACTTGGTAAAAGTGTGTTGTGGAAAATGGCAGTGACATCAAACCTTTGTTGTTGTAGCTTAAAGGCATGTCTGTTAAGTGCTATTTCAGTGTGTGTGTGCGCGTGTTTGTGTGTTGTGGTGGTGTTGGGGTGTGTGTGAATATGCTCCTGTTATCGTGTGTGATAACTGAGGCTCCACATTGTGGTTACAAAGATATTTGTCACTAGATACTGTGAATAGCCAGAATGTTTGTATTTGAAGTTGGCATAATATTTTTGTTATTTTTGTGCATTCCAAATGCATTGTGTCCTGTTTATAATGGAGCAGCAAAAGCATAAAAACACTTGTGGCAATTGAATATTTTCAAGCTGCATTGAAGTGCTTTTATCAGATTTTGCTTGAAAGATCATTTCTGGTCACTACAAGGAGATGGTCATCATATCAATGGTTCGTAACTGTAGCAAGTGTCTCCACAAGCAAGTGACAGGGCATTAAGAACGCGTGGCAGATTGTTGTCACTAAGAACAGATGATGCTAGTCATGACTGCTTAATACTTGTAGGGAGCTAAGAGCAAATGCCTGATCTGAGTAATCCCTAGAAAGGCACTGCAAGAAGCAGGGAATGTTACAAGCATATACGTATACATGTACACAGTTGCAGTCAACACTTAAGAAGAGTTATGCCAGTTTCTAAACATTGGAACCTTTTAGTTTTACACTAAGAAGTTGACGTCTTTAAGTTTCACTGTATGACAAAGGCTGCTGCAGGATATGGTGCAATTTAGTATAATTACTACTGCAGTCATCATACAGTTGGATGGATATATGAGTAGCTACCCATAGTGGGTGAGGTTATTTCTGTAACCTGAGTTTGGGATGGACAGGACATGAGTGGTGGTGTGGGTGAGGGAAAGGGTTTACAGGATCCATCTGTTGTGACGTGATAATGCTGGTTATTTGGTGTATAATGACATTATCATCCAGAATGTATATATTTTTGTCTTGCTATATTATCAGATGACTAAAAGCTGTTGTGTCCATTCCAAAGTTGAGCATATATATATATATAGCATAGAAGATTATTTTACCATATCAGATTAATTTTATTGACCGTGTATGCCCACAGGATATTGTACAAGCATCAGTGTTTGCTGTCATGTATGCATCATTTCCACTTGCTTTGATATCTTTTCCTCCTTTTTGTTACCATCCGTGCCATGCCTTGCACAAGCACACATGTATGCACACTCACACTCTCACATGCGCATGCAGCCAGACCAAGGGTAAGGGGTGTCTGAAGTGACAGCAGTGTCAAGAACAGGAAATCAGTTTGAAGTGTAGGGTCATCATTTTTAGTGTCAGTGACATAGGTTTTGTGTGTTTTCCAGAGGCAGGAGGCAGTCACCAGCTACCAGAGGTATAATGCAGCGACGTATACCATCCTTGAGGCCCGTGTCTGTCCCTGAAGACAGATAATGAACGTTTTAATGTTTGCAAAGTTTTCGTCACTGAATTTAAGCCTCAGTTGATTACTGCGCATGCACAGTCAGTGGGAAGTGCTGGTCAAGAGTGACAAGATAGCTTTAAAAAGGAAGGCAGATGATGATAGGAAAACGTCTTGGATGAAAGTTTCAAAGTGTGCTCAGACATTCCTATTGCGCTATACGAACTGTGGCCACTTATCAAACCTGAGGAAAGGAGTGATACCTTGGCCTATTGTGAAATTTATGCCTACAAGTTTTCTGTCAAATTGGGAGGATCAGAGGACATTCAATGACATAAGAAAACTGATAAACACAAAAGAAATAACAAAGTTATGAGGAAAAGCAGCAAAGCTGAAAGATTAGTGGATTCTTTGTGAATGCATTGTCTCAGTAAACAAAGAATGACATCACACATGCTGAAGTGATGGTAAAAAAAAAAAATTGTTTAAAGCAGAAGACTTATTGAACAATGGTATGTTCCTGAAAATCAGATTCTGTTAATGATTTTGAAAAATATTGCCCCTGGAAACCAAATCTGAGGGTAGGCATCACTTGGTATTGTTTTTAGGCAACAAAGTTGTTACCAAGATAGATGGTATGACCATGAACTATGTCATACATGTGCCTAGCCTACATGTACAGCACCTGGCTATTGAAAACCTGCTTTCTTTAACATCCTAAATTGCTCTTCTGTGGACAAGTTCCCTGCCTGTAATACCTCTGTGCTTGCATAGCTGTAAATGCATGTGCATGAGGTCAGTGTGTGCAAATTTGAACTGGTGACAGTCCAGTTTGTGTTATCATGGCATCCAAATAAGGCAAAAATGTATTGGTGACAGTCCAGATAGCATTACTATGGTCACCAAATGAGGCAGGGGTGTGGTGGAAAATGAGGACAGTCATTGCTGTGTGAATCATCAATGGGGTCTGTTAGATATCAAAGTTGTGGGTGGGGAGATCTTGTGGAGCTTCCACCAGACATCTTTGAAAGGTGAGGTAGTTTCTTGTGAGGTCAAGTAGTGGGGAGCTTTGGAAATTTGTGCAGCACTTTTTTCAGTTGTTTAGTGCTTGTTCTTGGCTTGAGGATTATGGACTTCTAAATCTGTTGTAAAGATAGTGGAGAACACAAGCATATGGCATCTAGGATTTTCAGAATGTTGCTCAGAACTTTGTAAGGCGTGAATATCCAGTTGTGTGATGTTTTTGTCAACAGTCACGACCGTATAGCTTTACTAGGTCTATGGTGTCACAATAGAATATCTTATTTGTGGCTTGCAATGTACTGAGGCAGATTTTTTCATAGAGGAATAGTAAGCAGTAGCATTCTTTTACAATAGACTTTTGGTGCATCCACCTCATGTCTGTTTCAGGATTAGACATTAATGGCAAACTAGCATGTATCGGAACAGTGTCTTGATGTAGCTGTATGACAGTTGTGACCACTTCTTGTCTCGATACATTTGTATTCTTAGTCCTTTTGTAAACCATTTATATTTGGACTGGATGACCATCCTGTCCTACATTTGACCAGAATTTTCACCGAAAATGAAGCGTGTCTTGTTATTTGTGATTCTTGTGTAACAGTATAGCATTTGAGTGGATTTGGCTTTCCTGGAAAATTACATAAGCAGTGCATGCACATGCATATGTTGACATACCTCTGCATATACTGCATGTGTGAACATAATGCATGTTGCATATTTTGTGTCACTCAGATCTTCGCACACCTTGTCCTGACCAAGGTGAAAATTTGTCATTAACAGCATGTCCTTTTCTTACGTGGGGGGTGGGGTTGGGGGTGCTGCTTATCTGCTTAGAACATGCCAAATCTCAGTTGCAAGGCTCCACTGTATTGCTGTTTTATGGGTTATGGAAAGTACATCAACTCCATGTACTTGTGAGGAGGACCGCAGAGTGTAAGGGTCAGGAGAAAAAAATAAGCATCATGGGAAGAACGAAGCATGTTTTAATATTTTGTATTTTATATTTTTAGCGACTTGTAGAACATCCCTCTGGAGAGGAAATGGCCAAAGGTTATGATCATCAGGACCATACCCATGATGCTTTTTGGCTTTACATTCCCACTTGTGCTTTCACCTTAGTTTTTTGCTGGCTATTTAAATGAGCAAGTCCAACATTCTGTTCTCTCTCAGTTTAGGTTATTCCCAGTGAGCGAGTTGAAAGTACTTAGAATTTAGTGTTTTGGTGGTAGATAAAGCAGGTAAGACGCCGCAGCAGTGCACCTAGTTTGTACAGATTGTTTCAGTAAAGTTGATGTATGTTTCTCACAGCATCTTTGTATCTTAAGGGATTTGATCCAGAAGTTGTTTACTCCACATAACAACCTTTTGACTTGTCTTAGCAAAAGGCAGTTTTCTGAATCTAGCATAATTCCTGTAATGTAATTCTGCAACATCATATGCACACTTATTTCTAATCCCAATACCTGTAGATCTTTTATCATTTAGGAGTGCCCTTCTGGGCTGTTGGATGTTTGTGTATTTGTGGGCTCCTTAGTTTAATCGGTAGTGAAGAATGCCCAAACTCTCGGTACATTGGTGGACATACACTGTCCAAAGACATACTGTATTTGCCAGTAGGTGTGCATTGTCAGTAGGCCACAGCAAAGTTTGTGTAATGCCATGATCTCTCTACCCTGTCTAGATTTTTACAGCATGGTATCCCAGACTGTGTGCACACTGCAGCCAATTGTAGAGAACCGTAGGGGCGACGGACACTTGGTCCTGGCCCCAGCCAGTAGCTACAGGCCGATGCATCTGTACATGTTTGTGACTTGCTATACACTGCTTCCCAGTAGTTACATGGGTTTTCACATGCTTACGGCCAGCTGTACATTACCACACACTAGTGACTTCGTGTTGTCTTTGCCACACAGTTCTGGCTGGCTGTGGCATGGCGTGCATTTTTCAAACTGTTGATAATCCCCTTGCAGTAGGCACTGTGTACTTTGTGTCTTTAAGTAGTGCACTCTACAGTCATACCTTTTGCATCTTCCTTCTCTCCTTACCTTTGTCGCTCTCTCTCTTTGAACATGTGGTTCGTTAAACTGCTTGCCTTTGTCATCACGATTCATGTAAAGTTGAGAGTTGTGAAGATTTGCTTTTTGATAAGTTGAGAATTATTGTATTGTGCACAGATTATCAATATTATCATCCTCATTCTGCAGGAAATAAAACACTGAGCAGTTGTGACTGTTTCTGGTGACTGTGCTGAAAGCCAGTCTGTGGGAGCCGTTCTTACAACAGCAGAGTTAAATCATGTGTGCTGTTTTATCTCTCTCTCTGTTCCAAAGCGCTTAGCTAAGTAACTGAAGCAACCACGGACCCCAGCACAAGCACCCACAGAGTTCATTGCCCACTCTCGGAGAAAATGCCATAAGGCCATTCTAAAAATAGATTCCGGTGAGTTAGACGTCATTTCCGGGGACAAGCTGTGGGATTTCAACATGCCAAGAAGCACCGCTACAGGTAAATGCAAGTGTAATTCCCTGTACAGTGATCCAGGTTTAACTGCCTAAGAAATACA
>SMGT01003596.1:158333-171878 GCA_004794575.1 Lanistes nyassanus | reverse complement strand
CCTCGAGCCCTATGCCTACCAGATTCAACACAGCCTACTCGCACGCGTAGAAACTTGCGAAGTAGGCGATACTACAGCGAGTACCGGACTCGCTCGCTATGCTTACGGCCCAAGAAGGGGTCTCTTCTTATCTAGTTTCATCCCATCACACATAAAACTTTCTTTCTGGTGTTGCCAATTATTACAAGAAATTGAAATTTTACAATACAAAAGTAGTGAAGTTTCGAACAGCGTCTCACTGATGTCTCTGTTGCCTGTCTAAACCCTGTTAACCTCTCTCTCTGATACGATCACAACAGATATAATGGATACCTGAGTCTCACAGGCCACCCTTTACTCATTTCATGTGTAGGCCGCTGGGCTGCAGGAATGGAGTATGGCTTCTCTATTCTGATCGTACGTATATATACGCTGTTCTGTTGTGATTGTGTAACCGTCACTAGGCTAGTTTTGAGAAAGCGTGAATGAGACTTCTCGAGGAGTAACTACTGCGTCTGTAGAATAGGAAATTGGACTTTCATAAATGAATTATGACATAGTTCACGATGAACATTATTTGTCGTGCCGAGAAATGTCTAAAGGAAGCAATTGGTCGTTAGCTGGGCAAAATCAGTCACTTCCGTCAGCAGATCAAATTACTATAATTAGTTAACATGAACTGTGAAGCTCACTCTGACGCTGTAGATCACAGATCTCCGAGACTGGCGTATGTAGCTTCACGTCACATTTCTCACAACAAAGATAAGCGACACCCGATCCCTGCAGGCCAGCGGCCTACACGTGAAAGACGTAAATTCTGGAAACCTGCGGCTAACATTAGCTTTTGCTAGGCTAGAAAGTGTGAACGAGACGCAACTATATTGTCTGACATCGCAGGTTCTGAACGCGGCGAATCGGCCCAGGCAAAAGCTTAAACATTGAATATGAAATAAGACTTCCAGGAATAAACATTGAATATGAAATAAGACTTCCAGGAATAACACAACCTGTGATGTAAACTTTTTGTCCTGCTGTGAAATGTCGAAAAGATACATGTCTTATGTTGCCTAAAGCTGGTCACTTCCTTCAGTCCGTTAGGCGTAAAGTCGTAAAGAAATGTCGGATGCAATATTTATTGACGACTTCTCTTTGCTTCTTTGTTGGGAGCATTTTCAACCTCTTTTCTGGATTAAAAGTTTTTTTTTGCCCGTCTCAGTGGATTTTGGGTTAATATTCCGCGTTTCTCGGTGAATATCTTTGTAAAAAGAAGTCTGCTAACCTTTTTCCGCTCCAGCAGGGAAAGTCGTATACTGCGCAAAACCAGCCACTTTCGTCAGTCGGTGGTCGGGAGGAATTCGTAAATGGTCTCCGTCAGACATGTTTGGGTCGTATGCTGGAAGAGGTCGCATATGGGAAGGTCTTATAAGGGAGGTTTCACTGCATTTAAATTATTTAGAAAAGCAAATCTGGAACTTTTAAAAATGGTTACGAAAGCCCGTACAATTCAGGACTGAGCACAGCTATGGGTGGTTGGTTATTTTAGAGGGACAGTTCTTCCACCTCGCGCGGATTTCGCACTTAATAGGGGGATGGGGTGCTACTAGTAGCAATGCACTGAAAGAACCACCAGCCTGATAACTAGATTAAGATGCCCCAGTGCCGACAGG
The DNA here is from genome assembly GCA_004794575.1 of Lanistes nyassanus. Taxonomy (NCBI): domain Eukaryota; kingdom Metazoa; phylum Mollusca; class Gastropoda; order Architaenioglossa; family Ampullariidae; genus Lanistes; species Lanistes nyassanus. The sequence goes on along the minus strand of SMGT01003596.1, from coordinate 170,232 downwards.
CAGTTTAATTTTGTGCGGGGAGATGGCCGCTGTTGTGACAATAGTTATCCGCTATTCGGATGGCTTTACTTTGCATGTGTGAGAGACTGCGTGTGTGGATTAAGCAACGAAAAAATAAATAAGGGAAAATTAAGTAAAATAAATCATGCTTTTAAACGTTTGTTACCACGGCAGACTAAAACACTTCAATATTAAATTTTAAGATTATCAGCAAATAAAATAACAGTGTAAAGCAATGCACGAATCCCAAGCGAAAACCAGAATTTTGTGTGCATTTAAAGACAAGGAACAACACGAGCAAATGGGTCGAGCAGACTTTACAGACAATTCAGACAGACAAACGTTTAAGAACTCTAGATCAGTGTTTTAACAAATTAAAACTCATTAAATAGATCGCGGAGACACTTTAAGGAAGTGCATAAACTTGACGAGGGCGTGTGCACTAAGAATCCCACAACACCGGATGGAGTCGGCACAACATATAACTCCAGGAAATAATCCTTGGCTACACTTGGATTCGAACCAGCAACCTTTCACCTGCTAGTCCGCAACTCTACCAACTGAACTATCCAGGCCCCGCCCAACTGACTACATTGGTTTGTTGGTTGGGTATTTTAGAGGGAGAGTGCTTCCACCTGGCGGTGATTTCGCACTATATGGGGGGAGGGGTATTGACTACATTGTTCAGTTAGGCCTATTATACTTCCCCCTCACGTGATCTCGATGGTCTCCAAACTGGTGCAGCATGGTGTACCATACATATCAAAATCGCTTCGTGACAGCCCTTCTCTCCCCATTCGTGAGTTCCGATCAACAATTAAGCCCATTCCATCTTCCTCAGCATGCATCGTGCAGAATGATTGGTTGTTCACATTACGCCGCCATTGAGTGCAGGGATTAAGACTATGTGCTGGAGCTCAGACAGCACGTGGTCCACAATAATTCGGAGCCAGACAGGACCATGCCACAGATTAGCCCGTTACTCCTCCAAATGCTTGCCATGAGCTGCCGTCACGTCTCAGATATACCCCCCACCACCACCCCCACGCAGCCGCCCTCCCTCTTTGACCAGAGCCTGTTGCCGAATCGACTGCATGTAACCCGCCCCTCGCAAAGTCGATCGCCTCCCTTTGTGCGGAAGCCTTTCAAACCTCGGCCACTTGGAGAGAAAGTCACGCCTGCTGACTGATCAGCTGAGTCTGCTAGGAATAAAGAGGCTCAGTCGACAACCGATTTCTGTAGGAAAACAACACCTAATTGCTGTGTGACATCAATGTGGGACTGTTGTCTAAAACCGATGTCTTGAAATCAATATTTGAAAGCTATTAAACATCTGACTGCTGAGAGAATCTACTCTAGTAACACAAAGTCAAGCCCCAGACAGAAACACTTTCACAGAAACAGAACCAGCAAAAAACGGTGTTCGAGAGTGTGCAGTACATCAGTTTAATCATCAAGCAACAGCTTCCAAGAAGAATTTTATTTGCCAATAAATTCATTTACAAAATATCAACAAGGAATGCCCACCTCCAAAATGAAGAATCACACGAAATGTCAACAAACTGAAAACAAACAAGAACAAATGAGGACAGAGCGCTATAAAATCGTCAAACGACAACCCCAACAAAGTACTGGCAGCGCTAGACACAACCGTATGCTGACGTATGCAATCAAGGGAGCCTATCGTACCCTCAGCACATCTTCCCCTCATGGACCCAACTGGTGCCACCAGAGTTGCCTGCGGGATGGCAGCTCACTCTTGATGAAGAAACTGGAAGAGCCGTGGAGCGTTTGCTGGTTGTGGATGATTGTCACTCACTCGACGGCCAAGGATGTCCCACAAGTGTTCCGTCGGATTTAAGTCTGGGGAACACGCTGGCCAGTAGAGACCCTGCGTGTTCTGCTGCTGCATGAAGTCGGTGACCACTGGTGCACGTTAGGCAGTTGCATTGCCGTCCTGCAGCATGACACCTGCACCCACGGTCTGGAGAGCAGGCTGGACGAGAGGCCGCACGATCTCGTCACGGTGAGTCAGACCAGTCAGAGTGGCGTGGACAAGATGAAGAGGCGTCCTCCAGTGCAGCTGGATGCCACCACAGACCATTAGAGACTCACCACCATGCGCTTCATGCTCTCAAACGCATGTGTTCACAAACCGACGAGCTGTGGATCCAGTGGCTGGAAACCGTTCCAAGAGGCGCTGGATGACAGAGTGGCTCACCTCCAGTCGTCTGGGCGCTTCTCTGCCGTCTTGAACCCATGCCAGGGCTCGGGCGCGACCATCTGCTGACACTTGTCTATTTTGAGGCATGCTTGATTGAAGACCAGTTCAACCCAGAATTTATATCCATTTCTGCTCCTTGATAGGTGAAATGTGTTCACAGTACCCATGCTGTACACGTGCATATTGTAAAGCTTGCCTTGATTCAGCAGTTTAAGAGATGTCACAATGACAATTCACAGTCCAGATCCCGTGCGAAACGTGCAGCTTCACTATGGTGGTGAATGCGATAGTAGTACACGCTACATTAAACTTAGTGCCATGTTCAGTAAGACGAAAATCTGTTCCTTGGCGATCAGAGGTATCACAAACATTGCTGTCATGTTCAGTGAGAACCCGGTGGTTCTCTGGCAGGAGGAGTTAAACTGAAATTTGTGCATGTTCAGTAAGATCCAAATTGGTCACTGGCGGGAGGGGTTAAACAGTACTTGTGACGTGTTCAGTAAGAACCAAAAGTTATCTCCAAATTAGGACCATGTTTCCTTTCATATTTAGTAAAACAAAAGTCGTCCCAAGATCCTTGTGCGGCGGGAGTAGGGGTGCGGGTTGTGTGCATGGCGATATGCGAAGACCACATGTGTCCAGTAAACGTAATTTGCTTGCCTTTGAGAAAAGATTATTTGGATATAACAGTAAGACAAGATTAATTGCTACTGCAAATATGCATAGGTGTCTGTTGATATATGGACACTGAGCAAAGATTTAAAAAGTAAACAACAGCAACAAAAACTAAAAACAAACCTACACACACACACACACTCAAGAACAAGCTGTAATGCATTCACATGCATACGATATAGTAAGACCCCATAATTACCTTTGTTACGATTTGCAAAAACTGATCTTAAACTACAAGATAGAATGACAGATATTACTTGAGTGAGAGAGGAAGAGGTGAAGTGGTTTTTGTGCCAAAATACCATGTGTCACTGGTGCCTAACACATTTTGAGAGATGCCGTGACATCAGCTGCTTTTGCATTTCAAACAAGTTGTGCTTCGATTGAAGTGAGGGTGCTGGTCATGTGACCATGCCAGGCTGTGCCGCTAAGGAGGGACTCTGAGATCAATAGCCCTCCCACCACCACAAGTGGTGGAACTAAAGTGTGTCATGCTGACATCCCCATAACCCTCTCTCTTCCTGTCTCTGACAAGGACATGATACTCTCGCTGCGTCACCTCTAAAAGCGACATTTCGCTCACCTCTGATCTCATTTTTTTCCCAAGAGATTGGGGGTGGTGGTGGTGGGGAATATTCGACGCAACCAAGGATTCTTCCTAGCTCATGCCCGCTTTATGCTGCCTTTGCATGTTGGCACTGATGTTTGTTTTCACCGCATCACCTCGCGACGATCAGAAGCAAGGGAGGGGAAAACCTCTTTCTCGGCGGAGCTGCCAAGTTTTCGGCTGCTGGCGCACTGCTGCTCTCGCCCGCCCGCGCGCACACACGGACAGAAATTCCGGGAAGGGTGTGCAACTCACTCCAGCATCTAGCAATCCCGGTCGATTGGGCGCGTTGCACGGAGCACAGCGTCACGCCCTGTCCACCCAGCTTCGTGCGGGCTTTTGTGTTTCTCTGGCCGTCGACTGCATTGTCTTGAGCAACAGCGTGCAGAAGCTCCAGCCACAAACCCGTACGCACCGTCAGGCCAGTCGCTGGCGTCATCGGCCAGGCTGAAGGATGTAGTCGGTGCTTGGTGGAGGTCGGTTACCGCACTCGCAGCTTCTCGCAAGCAGCCTACGGTCAGCACGTGCAGTTTGGCAAAAGGACTCCATGTGTGTTGTTGTTCTTTGCCTTCTCTTGCTCCCTCCTTGACAAGGTCATCCAGACAAACTGCGCTCTGGCGGTGTGGCACAGCTGCTCGTGCGAGTGGGGGTAAGTCTAAATGTCATCTACGTGTCATTCGTCTCAGACGTTACAGTTCGATCGTATTGATGGGCACATATATAAGGTCATGCCAAGAACACACGCCGGACAGCGTGAGGGTCTCGCGGTGTGTCGAAGGCGTGGACCTGGTCGGCTGGCCAAGCACAAGAACGCGTGTTTCTTCGCAGGGGAAGCGAAGAAATGACTGAACCACTGGCGCGACGAAAGGCGAACGAGTCTGACTAAAGGCGGGGTCACACGGTTCGACCAGGTCGTATGAAACAGTCGTAAAGTCGTAAGGACCCAATCCGACCGCCTGTAATAAAGTCTTCGTGTGATTTTGACAAAGAATTTATGTCCAACGAGGTTCTCCTCCCTGAGAATTTTGTAAAAATATGTGCCTTTAAGGAATATGTGTGTGTGTGTGAGAGAGAGAGAGAAACAGGGAGACAGACTATCTTCCGTATCATCATCCTTTGCGAATACGCTGTATAATTGTAGCCATTGAAAAGGAATTGTTAAGATGTAGTAAATTCTTCCTGTGCCTTTCTGGCGATGAAGTTTTTTTGTTTGTATTTTTTTTTAATTATCGTCATACAGTGTGAGAATCGTACAGAATCATCGCCTACTTACTGACAGCATGGACAGTCATCAATTTTTTTTTTGCAAGGCCTCGCCAAACATTTCTTTAAACAGGCTGCATCAGCTGTCGACTTTTAGTCAGAAAGTTATCCGGGGAACACTGTCTGGAACGGTTAGCAGACTGATCAATACGAACAGCTGAAACCTTTTCTTATTTCCCTCGCCTCTCGCTATGTTCCCTGTGTCTACATCGCTTCACCATTCCTGAACACAGCATTATAAAGTTATGACAAATTCCAGAGTCTAGCACATCCGCGTCCTGCTTTGAACAGTTTTTGTGCTCTTTGATGTCGATTATATTTTTTTTAATATTACTGAAGAATTATGAGAACACCTTAAGCACATTTGGTTTATTTAAGAGTTGATTTGACAATCTTTATACGTCGTTTTCCCATTTGTAAAATCACACCAAGGTAGCCCAGTACACCGAGAGGTTGTTTGTTCGGTCATGTTCATATCTCTATTCTTCAAGGTAGTTAAACACATCACATTCTTATTCTTTTTTTTTTACGCTTCAGTGTTATTCAAGAGATTGTGTTCATATCAGTACGGTTCAGCTAAGTTAAACGTTTGTGTTCTTTTTCGAATGCTTCAGATTGTTAAACCTTTATTTTCCTATGTGAATGCTTCAGACAGATAAAATATTTTGTTCCTTCTTGTACTCAGTATGTTGCAGGTTTGTGTTCCTACGCATTTGTTTCAATGTTGTTTAGTAGCTCGTGTTCATATCTACACCTTTCGGCAAAAGTTCGCGCTTCTGTTTGATTGCTTCAGACTGTTAAACGCTTGTGTTCGACACAAAGCTACTGCCGTACTAAGTGATGTTCTCAAAAACAAAGCGGAAGACATGTTTGGCGCATGGCTCGTGCAGATCGAAGCACATACGGCAGATAGCCTCTAGCCACTATTTGAAGATGGCGTCTTCGGGACAGGATAAACTGTGGTCAGGCGGGGTGGGGCTGGGAGAGTGGGGGTGATGGTGGAGAAGAACGTTAAGAGGACGCCTAGAGTTCTGGAATTAACGGCGCACTCGGGGATGTGCCTGAAACTGGCCGCCCTACTGAATCCCTGGAGCTTCAAACAGCTATTGAATCGTTGACTTCTTTTTGGCAGCCCCATCCCCATTGTTTCTTGGAAGAACAAAATGAGAAGTGTTAAGCATTACAAGGAAACAAGTTTTTTTTAAGTGGCCAAATAGGAAATCGTCTGAAATGGCCAGATAACAAAAACAAAAATTTGGAGACGAGAAGTCTCGTCAGACAAGATCGAGAGAGAGAGAGGTGGATGGAAGGATGAATGGAGAGAATATCAGAGGATACACGTATACATACAGGCATACATGCATGTTTGAATACATACATGCCTACATACAAACATACATAAAACAGCTTTAGTTGCGATTATTGGTGGTTTTCTTACCCAGCGCTCATTTGTTGCAAATGCTTATTACCATTCTTATTAATCATTCATATTAATCATTCATATTAACATTAATAAATGCCACGCATTACCATCAGTCGTTGGGATCGACAAGTACGCTTATTACCAGTTTCAGTGATCAGATAGACAAGAGTTGTTTAGAACCCAATATTGTAATGAATCCACGATATGCTCTGACACAATACACACGCAGTCTGTAGTGCCTGATGACAACAGCCAATGTGACTTGCGGTGATTGACGTTGCCCAATAGAATCTGCCATTGAAAGAATGCGAGTCGAACCTACAAACCCTGCAAATATTAGACCATTGTTGTCAAGTGCTCGATGAACACAGCCCCGGTGGCTCTTGCCATGAAAGTACTTTCGTGTTTCTATGTTGTGATCGATAGAACCCATGGACTTGACAAGTTCGGAGGCAGTGGCGCGAGCATTTATTTCGTTTTGGCTCAGAGGGGCAGTCCTGTCGGTGTTGCCATGCGTCCGGCGGTGTTTTCCAGTTCATTCTGCCCAATGGCGGGTGGTGGGATGGTTTCGTCGCAGAAAAATTCGCAAGACACCATAAACACAAAATTATAAAAAGGCACACTGTGATCTATAAACAACAATCTCATTGCACTATATACACGCAGAATGAACCAACAGGTAAGATGCCGCCTAGACGCAGGGGTGACCATTGTATATTTTATCAGCCTGACAACTGTCCGGCACGCTTCTGTACGTGTTTGATTACTCTGTGCTCAGAAAAAGTTGTCAGAGCGAATCTCTTCGCTGTGTCCATGCCATGGCGTTGTCTGGTGTCACAGGAAACTGGTCAGTGGCTCGTAGTTTCCTTGCAGGTTGGGAAGGTAAAAGAGATTCTGTTACACTGTCCATACCTGTCTGTCTGTCTGCTGGTCTGTTTACATTCATTTTCCTGTCTCTGCCATACACACAGACACTGTCAGGAACCAAATTAAACAACAACAACAACAAAAACATTTCCCCTCTTTAATTTAGTTAGTTGAAATGTCTGAATGCGTGTTCGTGTTCGAATTTTGTTAGACGCCTCATTCAACCGGAAAGAAACACAAGCGAGGATCTATTTCCACCTTTTACTTCAAAACAATACATAATTATTCAGATGAGTTTAAAAACAATTACGTTCATATGATAATCCCACTCACACTAATTAGATATAGTCCTCAGTCACACAACCCCAAAGAAGGTTCTTGGCCCATAAAATGAATACTGTTTTTTACACTTCCGCACGTACAAGATGCAATACACTAGTATCCACAGTTCACTCCTAAATGTTACTGTCAGACAAGTTCTTGTAACTCAGAAGTCGAAGACGTTCACGACGACGTATGAGGAATGGCGATGATATGTAGACGGGCGATCATGCTGAAGACTGCGGTGAGATTGAAGACGAGCGATGTTGTGGAAGATAGCGACGATATGTAGACGGGCGATGATACGACCCACTGGTCCAGTCGTGGCTGACGAATATTTAACTAAGTTCTTTTGAACGCAAGCCAATATTTCAACGTTTCGTTCAATGTAACAATTCAATCTCTCTTTACTTGCAGTCGTAAATTGGCGTTTCATGAACTCAGACAAGTGTATTAACCTCTTCACAACTTGTGTTCTTTGACGTTTGGCTTTCTGGAATCAGGGACAAACTCAGCAAATCCGCGGATTCCTATGTGGTCTATGTGTGCTTTCCCTAGCACTACTGTCCGTAAGCCCTAGACGCTCTAGCGGACGCAAACTCCAATCTTCTACTCGTAACTACCAGAGCTCGACTCTGCAATAGTTACTCGAAATGTATAACCTCTCGGGGAAATACATTAGACAACAGAACTCCAATTCTGTTACTTCGGGTTCCAGTTCTCGGACTTGAAACCTATCACTATACATCGAGTTTGTTGCTTTAAGGCTCGTGTCACCTTTGATAGCCGACCACGGGCTTGCTAACGTCAACAGTTTTTGATGTTATACATGGTGTAAAATTGGACAAGCAAAGATTGGGTGCTGCCGGCCCTAATATACTATTGGGTCACGTGATGTTTAAATCCCATAATATTTGGTTGTTCGAGAACCTTCTAGAAGGTTTGTCTCCTCTGATTCAGCAATTTTTGTGCCTACGCAGTACCTTTTGTTCTTAAAGTCGCAGTGAAAGACAGGAAGACCTCGTCACTTTTGACAGTTCGAACGGTCGCTGACCTCCCTATTTCCTCTTTCTTTTTAAAAGTAATCTGTACTAGGCGTTGCTGACAGACACACAGAGAAGTATTTATGTATACTGGGCGTTGTTGCTACTGGGCGTGTAGGCTAGAAGCCCCTTCCCTTAGCCCAGAACTTATAGCCAAGAAGCAAAACTAAAACTCCATCTAGACACGCGCCAAAACACCAGCACGCGCGTGAAAGCTTGCTGCTGGAAGCAGCTTGAGGCAAACCAAGCACAGAATGGTAGCGCCCGAACAGACACCATGGCACAAGTCGGTCCCATGCCCACCTTCACGGCGCCTGTTACTGGACATACACGTCACTGTGTGAATATCTCATGGATCACCCTTCACTTCCTCCACTGTCCCCCATCCCGAGCTTCCAGCAAAGCTGTAACATGGCCGCAGTTGGTCTCACTGTCCGTGCGAACAGGAGGTCAGTAGAGGACCGCTGAAAAGTGAAGAGCGAGTCTGCCGGACACCCAGCCCTGGGTCCGTGTTAGGTCTTGGTGCCACACACAGTACAGCTGTGGAACGTAACACATTTCCAGTTTCAAAGCCTACATTAGGTACTCGAGTAATGGGGGTAACCCGTCGTCGTCGTCATCATCATCATCGTCATCATGAAAGAGGCCGACACCAACATCAAAGTATAATTGGCAGTTTAGTAGCACCATGGGGATACATTGATACACAGAGTGTTTCTAGTGCTATTGCTTGTCATTAACAATCAGAGCTGGAATTGAATATTAATGGGTTCCAGCTGGCCCCGTGCCACTCTACAGTGGATGCATTCACAGCTGCCTCGTTTCTGACCTGCTGACCAATAACATCAGTTGCTGAAATGCATTTGAGATTGTGCCAGAGGTGATCCTTAAAACTGCAGGTCTCGTACTGCGAAAGATTCTTACATCGCAGACTGGTTTTAGAAGGGCAGCATACTGGAGAGTTAATGTACCTCGCATTGTTTAACATCAAGATCGATATGAGGGCGGTTTACAAAAAGTACTTCCGCTGATTGGCAATTAAGAACATCTCAAGGGAGACACATCGGGCCTTTGTTTACGTTGTGTACTAGCTGACTTATTTATGAAGCGGTAATTATCTCGGCTTTCTAATCAAAGCAATACAGAGAATGGGAGAGTGAATCGTTCTGTTTTTCTCGAAACTAATCCACCAGCCTTTCTTTCTGGTGACAAACGGAGAAAGAGTACCAGCTGTTTGCACTGGCCGCATATAGACGAATTCATGGTTATGTATTATAATTTTGATTGCAAACTTGGCTATGCCAGCTTGTACTATAACACATGGTGACATTGTTCATGGCTTCTATAATCGATCGCGTTAACAATAACATTACATGCACCAGTGTTTGGTGATCTGGAGATGTCCAGTTAACATCAACAGCCTGCCACTAGGTCACTCCTAGAGATATTTCAATTTGTGCAACTTTTCCGAAATCAAGATTAATTTCAGAAACCCAGCGAACATTGAGAAACCATGATGACGGAGTTTCTATTACTTGACATGACCACGCAGTTCAGCGTTGACGCACCCACCCTTCAACTGGAGGCTGAAGTCACGATAGCAGGAAGTCAGCTGTCACCCCATTGCCTAGAGAAATTACCGTAGGATGTGCAACAAATGCCTTTATTCTCGACATGTCGATCACACAAACAGTTCACCCGCGAGTGGACACAGGCAAACAGATACACATAAATAAACACAATTGTACACTCGAATATACACACAATACTCGTACTGTCGTTGTTGGCATACCGTATGATACCTGGGCCCTGAGATACATTTGCGCGAAGGTACCCGTGCTCAGAGTTATTTTTTCCAACTAGATCAGGGAGACATAGACTCGCAGCCAATGGAAGCGCTTGGGAAACACCCCATACGCAATGAATGATTCAGGCAACCAGAATCCAAGTCTTACTGTGGCAGAAAGTTTGCAAGAAGCTATCGCCAATAAGCTACATATGTACAAAATGTTCTACTACTGTACTACTGCTACTCATACTGCTAGTGTACTGCACAACAGTACTAGTTTTTACTAAGTGGTACACTGAAGTAGTGCTAGTAGTACCACAACAGTACTAGTGCTTACTAAGTGATACACTGAAGTAGTGCTAGTAGTAGCACAACAGTACTAGTGCTCACTAAGTGGTACACTGAAGTAGTGCTATTAGTGCTAGTGGTACATCTTCTCACTTACAATCTCCTCTACGATCGACATTTTTGTGACAGATATCTCTTAAATCACTACTGGGACGGTTCGCGAATTTTCTTTTCCCAGAAGCAAAATTAGAAGGACCTCATCCTGGCCTGATGATAATAACAACTGACAGGCAGAAAATTACAGAAAATCCTAGATAGAACTATCACAGGTGCAGAAAATAACAAACGCTACATGAAAAGACAAGAAACGTCAAAGATTCAGAAAAGGTTGCAGACGTCATATGGTTACGGGAAGCCATGGAGGTCATAGCAGTCCAAAAAGGTACAGCTGTCGGAGGATCACAAAGAAGTTGCAGAATTACAGAAAGTCTCAGATGTTGGATAGTTTAAAAAAGGTTACCTGTTATACGTCGCAGGGGTACAGAATTTCACTCCCATGCAAAAACTGCGCGAGTTTTTGCAAAAGTCACAGCAATGCGAAACGTCCCTGATTCAGCAGCGAAAAAGCTTCACAGCAAACTGGGTGAAAGCTGTGTCGCTTGCTGCATATGCAATTCTTGATGTGGTTCGCAGTAGTTTTGCGTGCAGTGCAGCAGAGAACAGACTAAGTGTTCGGACTTGTCTCTGTGTGAAGCTGGCTTAAACTTCAGTGGTCTTTGGTTATTTTCAGAGGGCTAGACTGAGTACAATCAAAACAACGGTAAACAATAATAATATTTATAAAGCGCCTATCCTCGATCTAGGCGCTAATAGACAAAGAACGTCACATGCACAAGCACAACCGCACACAGAGACGCGCACATACATTATCCAAAATAAAGGGCAGAGAGACGCGTTTTGAGGCTGGGTCTGAAGGTTGAGAAGGACGGAGAGTGTCTGATGTGAGAGGGCGGGGAGTTCCAAAGTTGAGGGCCGTAGACGGAAAAACAGCGGAGTCCATGCGACTTCCGTTTGAAGCGTTTTTGTTGGAAAAGACGTGAATTGGAGAAAGAGCGAAGTGGACGAGTTGGAGTGTATAGAGAAATCAGATCAGACAAGTAGGGTGGGGCGACTCCTGTCAGAATGTTGTAAGAGATGGAGTGTATAGAGAAATCACATCAGACAAGTAGGGTGTGGAGCTCCTGTCAGAATGTTGTAACAGATGGATTGTATAGAGAAATCAGATCAGACAAGTAGAGTGGGGAGGCTCCTGTCAGAATGTTGCAACAGAAGGAGTGTATAGAGAAATCAGATCAGACAAGTAGAGTGGGCGTCCCCTGTCAGAATGTTGTAACAGATA
>SMGT01003596.1:128452-150757 GCA_004794575.1 Lanistes nyassanus | reverse complement strand
GGGGGGGGGGAAACCGAACCCTTTTCGCTACCTGCAGTAATGGTGAGAACTATACGCCAGTCACGTGTGCGGACTGCAATGTGTCACGATACTAAAGAAATGTGTCACGGTGCTAAATAACTGTATCACAATACTAAAGAAATGTGTCACGGTGCTAAAGAACTGTGTCACGATACTAAAGAAATGTGTCGTGATACGAACGAAATGCGCCACGGTGTTAAAGAAATGTGTCACGATACTAAAGAAATGTTTCACTGTGCTAAAGAACTGTGTAACGGTGCTAAAGAACCGTGTCACGATACGAAAGAAATGTGTCGTGATACGAAAGAAAAGCGCCACGGTGTTAAAGTAATGTGTCACGATACGAAGGAAACACGTAAAGTGGAGGAGGAGATATTTGTGACACGTACACAATAAATGAAAACCACGCAATTCTATATTTTCTATATTTTCTATATTTTGGTCCCTTAAGAAGTCTTGCCACCGCCTTCCAAGTGGCGCAGACGTGCAGCCCACACCGTGCACGTTGCCATGGACTTTTCTAGCCACTGAACATCACAGGTTCATCCTCAGTACGTAATGCATGACTACGTTTGTGTAGGTTGGAAGGTGGGCAGGTAGAAACTGTTCCCGATCACTAATGTTGGCTATAGACCTTGTTTTAGTACACTTACCGGCATGTGCTTTTGTGGCTTGAGTGGAGTTTTTTTTTTTGAGGGTAGGAATAGAAAAATAGACTGGCAGGCAGTTCTGTTTTGCTATAGCAATTTATAGAAGTCATCTTTCTCCGCATCAATTTTTGATTTTGGAAACGATCCAAATTGTCTTATAGCAAGCTCTTTTGTAAATCGCCTGCACAAAGTGGAAACGCTTTGTTCTCCCCTAATGAACGACTCCCATCATCCAGTCAACCATCTACCACACCGGTAATGCATACAACAAACGGCAGTGCTGGAGTTAACCCCGCAGACTTCGAGAAACTGCGAGACCAGGTGTGACAGGGTGGACATTAGGTTCAAATCCTCTGTGCTAGCTAAGGATGGATCGTCTAGCAGAATGTCGCATCACCGTCCTGATAGGTTGGCGCCTCCACAGCAAAGAGCGTGAGAAACAGTGTTTTCAATCCTTCTTCCCCCCCCCTCCCACTCGACACCATTCCATAATCCTTGCAGCTCTAGCACGTTGGCTTTATTTTCTGGCTTATTATGTCACACAACTTCTGTTGAAACATTTCTATACCAACAGTTTCTCGCTGTCCACCATTTGAAGCACCCTCACCAAGCCAAACAATCGTGAATATGACCGTGTGTATTTCTAACTTAAGTGTTGCGTTGTCTAATACCTACTGACCAGTATGCTCCAGACGTTTTTGTATTTGTTGGGGGTGTTGTTGGTGGGGCCGCAGAAGATCTCGAGGTCATCGCAGTCACTGCAGTCTGGTTGATGCTTTCTGCCGTGGAGGTCAGGAAAAGGCGAAGACGACTTCGCTAGATCTTTTTTTTTTTTCTTTTCTTTTGCCGAAGACGTGTTTGCATGCCACACGAAAATGAGAGACAACAGTGAACAAGAAGGCAATGCCGCAAGCTTTATTCATAACTGTACGTGTGCGCCAGCCTTAGGGGATGGTTGTGTAGGAGGGTGGGTGGGTGTTTGTTGCTTAATTAACGTCGCGCCGCAGACTAGGTGCATGTCAGGACGGTGTTGCTGAGACAAAGTTAACGTGTTGCAACACGTGGGACTGATGGTGCAGCACAGGCTTCAGTCCCACCCAGTCACATTATACTGACACCAGGCCAACCAGTCCTAGTACTGTTCCCTGTAGTGCCGGGCGTCTGGCAGGGCAGCTACTAGATTTTTAAGTCTTAGGTATGACTCGGCCGGGGCACGAACCACCGACCTCACGCCTCGGAAGCGGACCCCTTAACCACAAGACCACCGATCAGGTCGGGTAGGTGGGAAAGCGGGTAGATGGGAAGGCGGTTAGTTGGTAGGTAGGACCTGTATTAACCACTACGGCTATAGACTGTGTTTTAGTACGCACACCGGCATGTGCATGCGTGACCTACGTAAGTTTTGTGAGGACGGGAAAACACTGTACAAATGTGTTAAGCGCAGGTTTCAGATGTGTTTGTGTGAGTGTGCGTTGGGGGTGGGGGAGTTGGCGGAAGAAATTAGAAAGGCTAAAATTGAGTGTTGTAGCACATCTTTTTTGTGGGTTAGTGTCTATGTGTTGAGTATGAACACCAGACTAATATCTCTCAGCATATGTGACTGGAGACGTCGCTGTTATGCTGTGCAGGAGGAGGGGGTTAAGATGAAACCAAGACATTTAACCAGATGCCGTCGCGGACTCGTCTCACTGGCGGAAGGAATAAGACGCTTTATGTTGCATGACGACCGGGGTCTCGCGACGCCACGCGGATAATGAAGACACGCGATATTCTGGTCGGATATTAAGATGTCAGGCAGAAAAATGAAACAACCCAGGAAATACAAGCTCGTTTTGGGCGAAAGGCATGCTCTGAATAGACTTGGATATGTACAACGTACAAAGAAGGCTGTGCTGGTGTGCTGGGATACGTCACCTTCGGATCCCAGTTTGCATAACTGTACGTCACACAGTTTGTACAATCGGAATGGTTTGAGCGAACAGACACATCAACTATTTCCGTGACTGCCGGTGCCAAGGGTCGTGGGTTCGAGGGTCATCTCCGGTGCACGTACTTTCTCTGCACGTGCACTTGTTTCCAGGGCTGGTGGGTGGTCATCGGGTGGCGGGGGCTCCAGGTACAATGGTTTCCTCCCTCTTCCTCGTTCCCCCCCCCACCACCACCTCCGCAAACACCCTTCACTACCGGGTCGTTTTCTTCCGCACTCGTGATGGAGTCTTTGTTGCTGACTTGACGTTAAGCTGTAAACGATCTTTACGTCATCAGTGTTGACTTTTTAAAAAGCAAATTTAGTAGATCCAATACAACAAAAGTTGCGTCTGCATACGGTCACTGAGCGTTTCAAGTACTTCCTGTTGGAGTGATAATTTGATAATTTAAGGGTTAAGTCCTCGTTTGTTGTTTAATAGTAGATCCACATAGAAGCTAACATATAGTGGTCGCTATACGTCAAGACAAATGGAGGACTTGTGCACAGATTTATATTATGGTCTGTGAATATGAAAATGAAAGGGAAAATGTTGAACATTAGCTTAGATTAAATGAAATTAAATGGACTAATATGTTGATTGTTAGATTGATAGCTCGATAGACTGGGTGACTGGCTGGCTGGCTGGCTGGCTGATTGATTGATTGATTGATTGATTGATTGATTGATTGATTGATTGATTGATTGATTGATTGATTGATTGATTGATTGATTGATCAGACACCAAGGACGGGGAAAGCGACCAAGTCAAGCAGTCGACCCACGATGGTGTTGAGGTTATGTCAGCTTATCGGAGTCTGCATTCTTTTAGCTGACGTCATTTCCTCCCGCTGTGTGCCGCCAGAAGCTCCGGCAAATATGACCAGGTCAGTGGACTGTCTCACTTTCTTCTGCACGTGCGTGTGTTTTCACGTGTGCGGGCTCGGCTCTGTCCACCGACTCACACATCTGTAACAGTCAAGGTCATTACAGTCGATAGATTGTTGGTCATTACAGTGATTGTTGGTCATTACAGTCGATAGATTGTTGGTCATTACAGTCGATAGAATGTAGGTTGTCACTATCGGTAGACAAGCTCATCATCACCATCAATAGACGAGGCTCCTGTCCTCAGCACTGACACCCTTCTACTCCGCTGACTGGATTATTCCATCGTGATGAATGTGTCAGTCACGCGTAACGGCTTTGTCGGACAGGCTGTGTCCCGTGTTTACATCTTTCCACGTGTAGCATGTCTACACGCCAGTCTGGCAAACAAATATTATCTGCATGTGGCAGCGTCTGCCCCACGCGTGTTTAATTATCGCTTTTTGCACCTTAGCAAGAGAGCGCTGATGTTGGCAGTCTTCCAGTCATCGCGCCTCTCACCTACAAAATTATCGCTCTCCCAAAAACGTGCCAGTCAAAGGCAGTATCTTATATACGTACAGGTGAATTCTGCACTGCTTATAAGCAGACGAATTCCACCGCTGAATGTGAACGCAACAGTAATAAGTGAATAATATAAAAGGATTTTTCTATAGCACTATTCCCCCGAAGGGCTAAATGCACTTTACAAACAACAACAACACCACCAACAACAACAAACAACGAAGACAACCACAGCATCACAGATTATATCCAGACACCACACGCAACCACATAAAACACACCAAGAAAGCAACTATCAGCCACGCGCACACGCTCGCAATCTCTCTCTCACTATTTCTCTCTCACACTCACTCTCTCTCTCTAGCATTCAAGGCTAGAGAAATTGCATTATCATAGTTTATTTTATTGATCATGTTTTGCATTTTGGACCACCCTTGTAGCCTATGATATTTTAAAAGTCTATGCATTTGTCTGTACACTTCCTTCTAAGGGGGCATGGCCCTTAAGAATAAACATTCGTATTCGTATTCGTATTCGTATTCGTATTCTCTCTCTCTACCCTAGACCAGCGTTACCAGCAAGCTCGGTACAGTCAGTGAAAAGCGAGATGAAAGAGATGGTTTTGAGCTGTGTTTTGAATGAAGCAAGATAAGGAGCATCTCGGAGTTTAGCCGGCAGCGAGTTCCAGACATTAGGGGCAGAAAAACTAAGAGAACGCTGGCCGAAGCCTTTCAGATTGGTTTTCGGTTTACATATTAGTAAATCAAGAATAAAAATGGAGACTGTTGATTTACAGCCGTGGGCGCCCTCGTACACATGTCCCACTCCAACTTTGTTACTTCCCTACCTTTAGATTGTTTTGGATAAATATCATTTGAAGAAACTTTACATTGTGGAGTTTACTTCAGTAGACATTTTATGCTCTTAATGTAAATTACATACAGTCTAAATCAAAAAGATTCAGCATCTGATACTATTTTCTGCGCTAAAAATAATTACTCTTTACACGTCTGCTAGAGCTTAAAAGTGCTTATATCCAGTACTATTAGAGCAGCTTTGACGTCTGCACGTGGTGTCTACATCTACCTTGTGTTGAAAAAAAAAGCCAGACCATTCTTATTATCTGACTGAAAAAATGAATGAAGTATCGAAAGAATAAAGTGAATATATTGCAGTCATTCGTTCATTTCTCGCAAAACTGTTTGGACAAGCACACTTTAGACAAAGCGCGTACAGGTGGACTTGAGATAAGTGTACGTTAGACAAGAGCACGTCAGACAAGTGTACATGAGACAAATGCAAGTTAGACAAGAGCACGTCAGACAACTGTACATGAGATAAATGCACGTTCGACGAAAACGCGTCAGACAAGTGTACATGAGATAAGTGCATGTTAGAATAGAGCACGTCAGGCAAGTGGACTTGGGATAAGTGCATGATAGACGAGAACGCGTCAGACAAGTGGGGGTGGATAAGTGCATGTTAGACGAGAGCGCGTCAGACAAATGGGCGTGGACAAGTGCATGTTAGACGAGAGCGCGTCAGACAAATGGACGTGGACAAGTGCATGTTAGACGAGAGCGCGTCAGACAAATGGGCGTGGACAAGTGCATGTAAGACGAGAGCGCATCAGACAAATGGACGTGGAGAAGTGCATGTTAGACGAGAGCGCGTCAGACAAATGGGCGTGGACAAGTGCATGTTAGACGAGAGCGCTTCAGACAAATGGACGTGGACAAGTGCATGTTAGACGAGAGCGCTTCAGACAAATGGACGTGGACAAGTGCATGTTAGACGAGAGCGCGTCAGACAAATGGGCGTGGACAAGTGCATGTTAGACGAGAGCGCTTCAGACAAATGGAAGTGGACAAGTGCATGTTAGACGAGAGCGCTTCAGACAAATGGACGTGGACATGTGCGTGTTAGACGAGAGCGCTTCAGACAAATGGACGTGGAATAAGCGCACGTTGGACGAGAGGTTTTTTTTTTTAGACGAATGGACGTGAGATAAGTGCATTTTAGTCGAAAGCACATCAGACAAATGAACGTTAGACAAGTGCACGTTAGACGAGAGCGCGTCAGACAAGTGGACGTGTGACATGTGCACCCCAATGAGAGATGCTGTGCGGACCACAGGCAGATCGATTTTTCGGCCGCTAGGGGATTTAACTCGTCTTTGAAGTACGCACTGCACATCGCATGACCATACTAGCCCAGGCCTCCCCACGTAAGGCATACATTAATCATGTGATTCTGTGCCTTCCTTACGCCTGACACTCCCAGCACACACGCTCACAGAGCTCTGCGACTTCCAGCACAAATGCACAGACACACAGCTCTTCGGATTCGAGGTTTCTTGCCATCCCCCACCCATCTCCCCCCCTCCAAGCTTTCAACACACAACGAGGGATAGGTTTTGTCGATTTACCCAACGCTGGTGGCTTCGTAGCGCATTGGTTCTGGGGAATTCTAAACCAACAGCTCCGGCATTAGGATTTCTTGTGGGCGGGAGTGGGGTGTGTGTGTGTGTGAAAAAGTAGGTTACAATAGCAGTTGTTTTTTGTGTGATTTGCCCTGTCTGTTTTGTGTGATTTGTGCAGTCTGTTTTTTAAAAAATTGTTTTGTGTGGGTTTTGTGTGACCAGACTGTTTTCTGTGACCAATCTGTTTTGTGTGATTTGTTCAGTCTGTCAGTAGGAATATGCATTTTAAACACGTCACTAAATTCTGTCTGTTCTGCTAGTCTGCCAATCTTCAAACAATTACACGAAATATTATATATAAGCATTATTATAAATTGATAAATACAGAAGACAAGTTCTGAACTTTGCGAAGAGCTGTCTCAGGCGTGTGACAAAGGACACCATTCTGATGGCCACGCGGACTCCTTATTTTTAATTTTTAAAATTAACTTCTTTCGAAAGTAATCACTGATCGACGGGCTACCGTGCAGAAAAGGTCGGGCTGTCCTGTAGCCTGTGATAGGTCAGGTCTTCCATTTGTACTTTACATGAAAAAGTTATAGTTATTATTGAAAATACCGAGTTCGTTTACTGTATGTTCTGAGGAGGAGGCCTGAACTCGGTCGAAAAATCTATGTACCCTTCTAACTTTCATTTCGTTAACCAGGTTCATCTTGCTGTTCGTAGAATCATAAATTACAAGGTAAAATAACACGTCACACGCGATGCACGCTCTGTTTCTTTACAGTGTGGTCTACGTGGCAAAAAAAAATTTAACTAGTTTATATAACAGTGATCCAGCAGAAACTACTTGGAATGTAAGATGATAGGAAAGAAAGAAGCATTCTTCGTGTCTGAGTATTTGTCATACTATTATTAACCAAAGATATGCTAAATTTGTCGATTTGCTAGAAATGTCCTTTCTGTAAGTTTTGGCCCACCCTCCCCGCCTCCTAACTGCCCCACTCATGTGATCTGATTCTCAAAGTGTTAAAACAGTTTATGTTATTACCGTTCTTTTTGTTTGCACTCTGTCGCAGTTAAACTGTTACGATTTATAGGATTTCATAGAGTCACAGAGTAATCAGTTCTCACATTTTAAATTATCATGGATAGTCAAAGCTTGTATGTTGCTACTCTATTTTCAAAGAGACACGTAAAGGCTGTGTTCCCCTGTGCAGGAGGGAACGTCTGAACTGTATGTTGAACCAGACGACGTACGACCCACGGGTACCGCCCGACTATGAAAAAAGTGAGTGCACACACTTTAAAACATTATATGTGCGTTCGTGCCTACGTACGTGCGTGTCCGTGTGCATGAATATGCGGGAATTTGTGTGTGAAATACACCTTATCTGCGAATGTGTAGGTGTGCTTTCTGGGACACTAAATGAATACAAACTGTGTACTGCGTTTATTATTTAAGTATCAAAAGATTACGGTACGTGAGCGTCTGTCTACCGTGGTCAGGGGCTTGACGGTTTAACGTATAATGATCTCTGCACCTGAGTAACACTTGGTGATCAAGGGATTTTTGAAACGTATAATGACGTGTAAGGTATAGCATTTGGCAGTCAGGAGTGTCTAATATTACCCTGTCCTCTGCCCACAGACGTGCCAACTAATGTCACCATCAAAATTCACCTGCTCAGCTTCGACTCGGTCAGTGAGACTCGAATGGTATGTTGGTGGTATGTTCATGGTATGCTGAATGCATGTTCACCCCATCTCACGACCGCCTCGGTGGTCTAGTGGTTAAGGCGTCCGCTTCCGAGGCATGAGGTCGGTGGTTCGCATCCCGGCCGAGTCATACCTAAGACTTAAATACTGTCAATCTAGTAGCTGCCCTGCCAGACGCCTGGCACTACAGGGAACAGTACTAGGACTGGTTGGCCCGGTGTCAGTATAATGTGACTGGGTGGGACTGAAGCCCGTGTTGCGCCATCAGTCCCACGTGTGGCAGCACGTTAACTTTGTCTAAGCAACACCGTCCTGATATGCACATAGTTTGCGGCTGGACGTTAAGCACCAATTCCCCCCCCCCACCCAACCCATCTCACCACTGTTTGTTGCCTTTTAAGGGTTGTTACACAACATATAATTGCCTTGAAGTTGGCTCCACCTTTTACTATCGTCGCTAATCCACTGAAAGCACATCAGTCTCGAGTTCTGCTCACTAACATTCAGGCATGGCGACAGGAGAGTGTCAGTTGCTGGAGCTGGAGCCTCACATTAAGTTCAGAGAACAACATCCAGCTAAATGATTTGTTGGGTTTCTTCTGATAGATGATGTACACTTTCTCCCCTGTAGCCAAAGAAAATAATCTGCTATATCTTCACCTGAAGAAATGTAAGCTCTATTATGCGGCTAAAAAGTGGCATGAAGGAAAGAACACAAATCTTTTTATGGTAACTTTGAAACGCAATAGACTTTATTCCTTCGAACAGACAACGTTACCTGCTTATTGTATTTCAAATGTTCTTAAAATATATCGCATTGAAGGAAAGACCTTAAAAATTAACCTGGACCCACCCATCCCCCTTTTCGCAGTCTTTTATATCGTAAACCGTGTATATGTGAACCTGGGTATCATACATCAACCACGTATATGCGTATCGGGTATCTACATAAGCCCGGTGTATATGCGGACTTGCACATCATACCTAGTCCCAGTGTACATGTAGCCCTGCGTGTTGAAAACGTTGAAAAAAAGCGATGCTGATGTTTGCGAGCGCGTGCCTCGATGTATCTGCTACGCACGTGTTGGGGCGTGCGTCGTGCCATGTGCAGATGTGCGTGTGCAGGACTACTCGGTGGAGATGTTTCTGACGGAGGAGTGGTACGACGAGCGCCTGGACTTCTCCAACGCCACGGACTCCGAGCGCCTGGAGGTGGACAGCAAGATGATGGACAGCGTGTGGGTGCCGGACGTGTACTTCCGCAACGAGAAGGAGGGCAACTTCCACGAGGTGACGGTGCCCAACAAGTACATGCACCTCATGCCCAACGGCCGCGTCATCTACAGCATGCGGTCAGCCTCTTCACCACCACGAGCGGGGCTGGGGAAGGTGGTGGTGGTCATAGGGGGGGGTGTGCTGGTGGTAGCAGTGGTAGTGGTCGGGGTGGTGGTGGTAGTAGCAGTGGTGGTGGTCGGGGTGGTCGTGGTCGTGGTGGTGGTGGTCGTGGTAGTGCTGCTGGTGGTGCTGATGGTGGTGGTGTGTTGTTGTTGTTGTTGGTGGTGGTGTGTTGTTGTTGGTGGTGGTTGTTGTGTTGGTGTTGTTGATGGTGGTGGTGTGTTGGTGGTGGTGGTGGTTGTTGTGTTGATGGTGGAGTGTTGTTGTTGTTGTTGTTGTTGGTGGTGGTGGTGGTGGTGGTGGTGGTGGTGAAACCTTAATTCTTTCTGCTGAATGCAGCTCTGTAGGCTGACCCTTGCTGTGTGCAGATTGTCGCTGACGCTAAGCTGTCGCATGAACCTTCTCAAGTATCCACTGGATCGACAGCGGTGTCCCATGATGATCCAGAGCTGTAAGTACTCACGTGTCGTCACCAATGTACTACAGGGGTTCAGGGCTATGAAACACTTACACATCGTCACACATGTACAATGACGATACAGAGCCGTAAGTACGTTATTATTTCTGCTTAATCCGACTTTGTTGCTTAACATGAGAATTATGGTATAATATGTTGATTTTTCTCTAAGGTATGTACGTATACTTTGTGATGCACTTGTTGTTTTAACCTTGATGTTGTCCAATGTGACATGTGGGTGGTAAAGTGTATGCAACTGATGTAATAACTCTTGTTTGTATGACACTGAATTGATATGTCACTGCATCATGGAATTATATATTCTATGTATAACCCCTTCCCCATCGGGGCTGTGCGAAATCTGAAAAGTTCAACTGAAACTACTGAAGGAAACAACAGCCAGTCAGACGTGACCCGGCAAACAACTTGACGCGACAAAGTGACAACGTTATGCTTTACTGGGAAAAACATCGGCCAGTCAGACTACGTATCCGTGCAGTCGCAAATACATAAACGACAAAATGTGATGTTTTACTGGGAAATGTATACTTTTGTCCTTCCAGACACATACACGACAGACAACGTGATGTTTTACTGGGACGGACCTCGGCCAATCAGGTTTGACGCCGACCTAAAGCTGGAAACAGAATTGCCGCAGTTTGTCATCATCGATAACGAGACGAAGTCCTGCGAGACGAAACCTGACCAGCCTGGCCCTGAACGTAAGTGACATTGTCTGTACTGGTGAATGGGGGACAGACAGACAGACAGACTGTGCGTGTGGGTGTGCGTGTGTGCGTGCGTGCATGCGTGTGCGTGTGCGTGTGCTGGGGAAGGGGTTATGAAGCTTCTTATCTGGACACGCCACGTCAAACACATCCCCTGAAGAGTCGTTGGCCATCCTATAAAACCTGTAATCCTATTGCCTGCTTTGAGCAGGTGTCAAGAACTCTTTGGTCAACAACTGATCGGATCTGTCCTGCTAGGAAAGATTTTTAGAGGAATAGCCTCATCACACTTTGAAGAACAGTTTGCATTGCACTCCTGTAGTACTTTACATCCCAAGTAGCACGGACGTTTTGTTTCCCTCCTGTGAGATGCTTGATTCTTTTATGTGGGAAACGTTCACGCAGTTCTTTGTGCTTCTCTGTATACGTCTCTGTGTGGGTGGATTGTGCGTGCGTGCGTGCGTGCGTGCGTGGGTGGGTGTGCCTGCGTGCATGCAATCGCAGCGACCTTTGCCTGCATCACGGCCTACTTCACGCTGCAGCGCGACATCCGCTACTACATCATACAGATCTACGTGCCGTCCATCTTGATTGTGGCGCTGTCCTGGGTGTCCTTCTGGCTGGACCTCGAGGCCATTCCGGCGCGCGTGTCGCTGGGGGTCCTAACGGTGCTCACGCTTAACACGCACGGCTCCACCATCCAGGCCTCCCTGCCCAAGGTGAGCGCCAGCCGCTGTCCCTCAAACGCACTGCTGACAGCTGTCGGCAGCGTCTTTAGACCCAGAGATACGTGAACATGGGCATGTGATATATCGATAAAACATGAGATTAGTGAACATGGGCATGTGAAATATCGATAAAACATGAGATGCGTGAACACGGGCATGTGAAATATCGATAAAACATGAGATACTTGAGAAGAAAATATGAAGTGTGTTTGGGCATTAAATATTTAGTACATGTAAACTCCATGTGAGCAGGACAGTTGAAACGTGACTACAGTATCTGAATTTGAGGAGGATATGCATGTGAACTACCTCAGTCAAATCGCTAGCAAATCGCCGACAACTTTAATGGCAGTCGTATAAGGTTAAACAATAATAACCACAAACAACAAAAACTTTATTCACACAGCATTTAAAATTAAACAAAACTAGTCACTATGCGATGTTAAAAAAAGGTTAGGACAAGAGAACTATGACTCGAAAATGTCAAACGTGAAACCCAGTAAATTGTGACTAGGATATATGTAAATTGTGACTAGGATATATGTAAATTGTGACTAGGATAGATGTAAATTGTGACTAGGATATATGAAATGTGAGCAGGGTGTATGCTATTGGCCTGGAAACCTTTAATGTGATCGACAAGGCCATCGTGTGTAAAGTTCAGAGCGATGATAAATGTCTCTAATCATGTGAAGTGCATTACATTAATTCTTAATACTATGAGTGACAGTCGACATTGTGATATGTTATTTTCCCTCTAATGTACACATAATGTATGAGATATCCGTTTTGTATGACGTGCAGGTGTCCTGTATCATTGCGTATGACGTGCAGGTGTCCTGTATCATTGTGTATGGCGTGCAGGTGTCCTGTATTATTGTGTATGACGTGCAGGTGTCCTGTATCATTGTGTATGGCGTGCAGGTGTCCTGTATTATTGTGTATGACGTGCAGGTGTCCTGTATCATTGTGTATGACGTGCAGGTGTCCTGTATCATTGTGTATGACGTCCAGGTGTCCTGTATCATTGTGTATGGCGTGCAGGTGTCCTGTATTATTGTGCATGACTTGCAGGTGTCCTGTATCATTATGTATGACGTGCAGGTGTCCTATATCAAGGCCATTGACGTGTGGGTGGTGAGCAGCCTCATCTTCGTCTTCTCTGCGTTTCTGGAGTTCGCTTACGTCAACGTTCTGGCACGCCGCGGGGACAAGGAGATGGCCATAGCCCAGGTGTTTATGTGCAAACACAATGAAGCAGACACTGTACACTCACAGGTAAATACTGGTACAGGTGACTATTTTCGCAGGCAATTCTAATGACGTGGTGAGTCATCGCTAGACGACAACGCAGAACATCCTAGGCAGATATAGAAACTCCCTTTTATAAGTTGCATAGATAAAGGTGAAAGCTCTATTTACCTTTCATCATGAACCATAGATAAACGTGACACTTTGATTTTATTGCAGGCCGTTCAGCTTGAAAGTACGGTATATACACATACTAACGCCCCCAACCCCCAAAAAACCCCGCAAACTGAGGGAGCTGGTCATTTAAAAAAAAACGTTTTTGTTTCATTCAAACTGGTTTAAATCGTTCACTTTTCGAGATAATCGATACAGTGAGTCTTAGCACAATGTGTGTTCTGTAACACTTCCAGACGGACGCACTCGCACGACAGCACACCCCGACAGCAGATTGACTACACCAAAGTTTATTACTAAAAATATACTAAGCGATGGCACGGCCGTTCAACTAAACGCTACTTCTAAACGCTAACTCAAATCTTGATAATCTAGTGGCTTTCTCTTGGACCTGTGTCCCACATTTCAAAACTCAAATGTCACCTCGAGTGGAGGAGGGTGGTCGTCTGCCTGGTACCAACTGGCCACCTCGAGGAACACTTCAAGCAGCACCTCCTTCCACCCACCAGCCTCGATCAGTGCCCGCAGTGATTCCTTCTGTTCGGGCGTTTGCATAATTGCGTCCACTAGCCGATGTAAGTGCTGTTCCGCCAAACGCACAGGCGACGTACTGATGTTCTCCATCTTTTACTTATTTCTTCAATAGAGGTGCACGTGAAGGCAGCTCTGTAGGTCACCTTCCACTGTGCCCCTCAGTCTTCTGCCTTGGGCCTTCTGTTGTCAAAACTTTCTAAGTCGCATGGCCATTGAAAGCATAGCCCTGTGCCTGGACGCAAGTCCGAGCAAGCTTCCTCCTTCTGTGGCTTTCTCTCTCATGTCCCTCTTTTCTTATTTCCCCCGACTCCAACGCCCTCTACATCACATGGTCTACCCTCCGCACGTGTCTCTCTCCTTGTAAACAGCACCACGTGCATATTCACTCATGAACTGTTGACAGGCACCTCGAGTTTCCAAGCTGACCTCCCGGTCACTGCTGATGCAGTCGTACTTGGCTGACACCATGCTGTCATCTGATGTCCCTGACTCGGTGACCAGGGAGGTTGGTTAACCCCCCTCCCCAGCACGTATTGTTCCCTGGGAGAGCACGACATTTACTTCCTTGAACTGAGCAGGCTACCCTCGAGTGAGGTTGTAGTGAGCCTTGCCGTGTGTGGGCGGGCATTGTCATTCTGAAAGGTGAAGTTGCCGTGCTGCTGGAAGTATGGCACGACGTGGGCCCACAGCCCCTGGTCCACACAGCCTTGTGGTGTCACGCCGTTTCCTCGTCCATGGCCGATGTTTTGGAAGACGACGGGGCCCACGAGTCGGCTGAGGCCAACTCCACCCCAAATCTTAATGCCAGGGCCTCCCCAACGGTCCTGCTGCATGATGTTGTTGGCGTGCCTCTCGTTCCGTCTCCTCCATACTCTGATGCAGCCGTCGGGATGGCTGATGCAGAAGTGGCTTTCATCGGAGAAGATATTTCCCCATCGTCGCCATGTCCGGTTCAGGTGCTACTGGCGGTGTCGTAATCAGCGTTGACCCCCGTGCAGGACGACGGAAGTACAACTGGCTCAGACAACCGGCGACGCATTTTGTTGTACCCGAATGCATGAAATTTTACTCCTCCTTGTGTCAATTTACGTTTCCTTTGGTTTGAGTATATTTATATATATCCAAAAGACATCTAGCTTTTCTTCCATAATGATTGCAGAGACTCGACAGTCTCACAGTACCCGCCAAGTAAAGCCTTCCTTTCACGCAAAGTTAAGTTATACCTTAGAAAACGGACTCTAACTTTTAGAAAAGACGCTTTTTTTCTGGGGTGATGGGAGTAGGGGTGGAGTAACAAATAAAATTTTGTAAAGAAACTTTAGCTTTCCTTCTTTTTCGCTTTGCTGCTTATGATAGTTTAGTAGTTTAGGTTTGCCTTTAAGAGCTGCAACTGAATGACAAAATGCTCCTGAACAAAATGTATAAATACAAACTACTGTTTATGCTTCACGAGAACAACAGGTAAATTCGAAACAGTGCAGGAGCCCAACACTGGCCCCAGATTAGCCCCGAGATTGTCAGTGAAGGACAATCGCTGTTGTCATTGTTATGTGCCCCTGTGGCCAACAAATCTTTGGATTCTCTCAAGAGACGAAAAGGGACATTATGCCTTAGAGAGCTAAACAAGGGAAGCTACAATAAGCTACACTAGAACTGTGAGCCGTACAGCAGGTCAATGGTTGTCTCCCTTATTCCTTACGACTTCATGTCACGCTCCTCGCCAAAGCTCGCACGTTGTCTGAATATGGCGTCTTGCTCATTCAAGCACTTATACATAAACTGCATGGCTGTCTGAAGTACTAAAAAGTTATTTGTAAAAATAACATTTTTGGAACTGATTAGTTGTTACTGAGTATGTCCCAGTTTTCCCCCGATGGATAAAAACCGCACGCGTTCACGCGCAAATTTTAAAAATGTTAAAGCTGCCCTATACCTACCTTATGTTTTGGGACTGTGTTACCTGAAATGTTTTTGGCCTAAATTCGTCAGTGCTGAGAATGCATGGCGTGCGTCATAAAACTGCAGTGTAAGAAAGCTGTGCGGGACTAAAACGTCATTGATGAAACTATCACCCTTTGTGGACCAACGCAGGAACGTCATGTGGGCCCTTGTAAGTGGCCCGGCGTGGCCCCATAGCTTTAATTCGCTCTGAGCAGACAGGTACTGAGAGGGGCCACATCTTATAAGATGTACGGGATGTGTTTGTCGACTGGCAGACTGGCAAAAAACTCCGGCAACGAACGTGCGGAAAATGGAGACAATGATCACTTCACACAGACGGACTAAAAATAGTCAATTGTAACGGTAATGTGTTGTACTGGTCACCGGTGTGAGGTAGTTAAGCGAGTGTTCGGCGTCAGTTTAATGCCGTTAATGAGAACTTTAATGTCCATTAAACAATAGGTTGTTACAATGAAATTCAAGTCATTTACTTTTAGTAAACCGTGAGTGTGTTTAGCCTGTTGTGATGTGTTTTGTTGCAAAGAGACTGCCACTGACACCCCGTGTCGTCTGATTTCAGGTAAACGGAACAAGTACGCCCAAATTTGTGGTCAGAAAAGTGCGTCCAAAGTTTGTTGTATTTCTTTACTTTGCACTTAATTAGAAATTTAGCTGTTCACTCACGGATATACGCAAGAACGCACGCAAGCACGCAAGCACGTACACACACTCACGCACGTGCAATATGCATTAGAACAGAAAGGGAGGAGGGGAATACGAACGTATGCACTCGCAAACGACAGGGAGGCAGTCAGACAGACAGACGGGAAAGGTTCATCTCTTGCTTCAAACTCTTCCCCCCCCCCCCGCCATCCATAAACCTCTGTACGTCTCATCAATATCACAAACCAAATGCTTCTTGCATCATCCGTTTCCACGCACTCGTGCGAGCGCACCTGTGTTTTGTGTTAACATTTTGTACTGCAGGTGACTGATGAGATGAACAGGAACATCGTTTGCATTGCAGGTGACTGGCGATATGAACAGGAACATCGTTTGCATTGCAGGGTGACTGGTGAGATGAACAGGAACATTGTTTGTATTGCAGGTGACTGGTGATATGAACAAGAACATTGTGTTGCAGGTGACTGGTGAGATGAACAGGCACATTGCCATAGACGCCAAAAGTAACTCCCGTATGAAGGCGCGCCGTGTTGACAAGATCTCCAGAGTTCTCTTTCCTGCCGCGTTCATCATGTTCAACCTTATCTACTGGATCGTCTATATCTTCATCGACATGTGAGACTAGCTTCTGCTGGAGTGTCTGTTTCCTTGACGACGTATGACACCGTCACAGGAATCTACTGCGTCACCTGACTTCCGAGTCCTGACACTTGACTCCATCACTGCCACAGCACACACTGGATTGTCTGCCCACTTGTACGTCATAGTAAGCTGAAAAGAACCTGTAGAGCCAATGGGGATTTCTCTTGTATCGCGCTGTAAACATTACCTCCCTGGCACGCCAATCAGTCGCTCGAGAAGATATTCCAGGTGAAGACATGTCAAGACGGTAAACCAGCCAAAAACTCACGTGTTGCCAGAGAGGATCAATATTAAATGGTCTGTAACTGCCAGAGAGGCTCACTTATGAAAAGTACTGTAACATCCAGAAAGGCCCGGCGTTGGAGATACATGTACTGCAACTGAAACAATGAAGAAAGATCTGTGTTATCGCTAAACCAATCAAGATCTCGGATTGAATAGTAAAGGGTCAGATCAGTATGGACGTGATGCTGACGTGCGTTTTAACCGAAGTATTTGAGAACAGCCTGTTATCGTGTTGTCATAACGATAGTTGAGAAGGATTCGTGTCATACTGTCATATTTTACATGTCTGGTTGATGTTCTGTTACAATTCTATCAGGGATGATATTTGTTATACTTTGTTGTACACTGTATTATATCCTTTAAACTGTGATGGCTTCTGACACGTTAAAGTTGAAATGAAAGAGCTAGGATCGTTATATTTTAAGATGTAACTAAAACTAGGAGAAAAAGATTGTATTAAAGAGACCGCGCGCTAAATAAGGGAGAAAGAGCTGTATTACAAGATGTGAAATATAATCAATAGAATAATTCTTTCCCGTTCATACGAAAGAAGAGTGCTACACATGCTACACGTGAGGTAGACAAGCGGTGTTTCTGCCACAACGGCCTTTTAATGGACTTCTGGACGATTACATGACAGCTTATCTCACAGCAAGTGTAGGAAGTGCTCTTTCAGGAGACACAGAGTGACACGTGCGTGGCACTGACAAGTTGCCGCGTGTCAGCCACAGGTTGGCAGCGGAACTCTTTTCCGACATACACGGAGTGACAAGTGCGTGACACTGACAAGTGGCCGCGTGTCAGTGACAGCTGTGTGATGGCTCAGATCTTCGTCAGCGTCAGCTGGTGACACAAGCGCGTCCAGGATGTGACATGAGTGACACCCATGTGATGACACAGGCGACGTTCAGGTGGTGACATAGGCGACTGGCAGGTGGGAGCGCAAACAACACCCTGCTGCTAACACAACAGAGCAGGGACTGTCCCCGGCGCTCTGTCTCCTGTATTCTGTCAGAACTGAGTTCAACATGACTGTTTTTCAGACTTGTGACCAGTGCTCAGTCTGGTAGGATCTGGGCATCAAGCCATCGCTTGTGTCGTGCGAGTTTTCTTGTCACACGCCTGTTGTTAGCGGCTTTCCACACTCCCTTGCTTACCTCCCCTCTCGTTCACCTTACCATTCCGTAGTATTCCTCGCAGACAGCGAACAGGAGAAAGATATGATAAGAATGTTGTGTGTGTGTGTGTGTGTGCGTGTGTGTGTGCGTGTGTGTGTGCGTGCGTGCGTGTGTATGTGTGCGTGTATGTGTGTGTGAGAGAGAGAGAAAAAAAGAGAGAGTTTGTAACAGCGTATTAACAATTGTAACAACGTATCGACAACAAAATTATTATTTGTTAAAGAACTGCTTGATATACTGCTGTATTTGCTGACAAATCCTATGAAGGTCTGTCTGATTTTGCGAAAGGCATGCATGACGTCTAGGTGACGTAGCAGCTTGTGAAGGGTCTGAATGTCAAGAGCCAGGAAAGAGCCCTCCTACATAGTACAATGGTCCACGTGCTGTCGGCGTCTATGCATAGTCCTTAGCTGCCGCAGTTTTAGCAACTGTCTTCTGCTGTCCAGTCCCTCGGCTCCAGCATCTGTGTCCAGAGTTTTCTTCAAAGTCTCTTCACACCTGGCAATGTTGACACTTTTACGAGCATTGCCGGCATACGCAACCATCACGCAAACGTTGCTTTAGCGTGTCGCGACGGTTGCGTGAAGGCTGGCGCGGATGGATCGCAGATCTATTTTGTCGCCGCCATCGCCAGCGTTGCGAAGTGTACAGCCAATCAGAAATCTCCGGCAGAGTAGCGACCCTTTTGGCCCCACCAGTTCAACATGGCTGTATGCCTATTTTGTCTGCTGTCAATTTTCTCGGGATGATTTGGTTTTTGCCATCCACTGTTGCACGCAGAGTCTTTCACATTTTGTTGGGTTTTGTTTGTTTGTTTTTTGTTTGATTTATTTTTGCGGCAGCAGTAGCCATTTTTAATCGAGTGGGATCAACCTAAGCATGGTTTGGTTGGAAAGGTCAGGTCAGGTCAGGGAACGCAATGAGGGCTTAGGGGTATATATATTTGTCGGCTTATTTCCACATCTGAGGACACCACTTGACACTTGAAAATTATTTACGCGAAAAGATCTTTTCTAGCTTTGCGCAACTGGTGACTATTGTCACCTACGAGCCGCCCTTAGCTGTCATAGTTTCGTAGGTAGGCCTATCGATTCAAATATTTTTGTACTGCTGTTGTTTTCGTTCATCGTTCCTGCATCTTATTATTCCAGGAATGCGGATGGGGGTTTCAACATCTTTATACTCCTGTTTTTTTAGCGGACAGCCTCGGTGGTCTAACGGTCGTGTCCGTTTTAGAGGCGGGAGGTTCGCGCCCCGGCCGAGTCATACCTTAGACATAAACATCGGTAATCTACTAGCTCCCCTGCCCGACCCCTGGCACTATAGGGAACAGTACTAAGACTGGTTGGCCAGGTGTCAGTATAATGTGACTGTGTGGGACTGAAGCCCGTATTGCGACAGCAGTCCCGGTGCGTGTGACAGCACGTTGTCTCCAGTAAAATCTGTCCTAGTATACACCTCGTTTGCGACTGGACATTAACCAGTTAAAAAGATGTCACTTACCTCATTTCCGGGGAAGTTGTAGCGTACTTCATTCTTCACCTAATAACAATCAGTACTGGGCGTCCGTTTTGGAAATACTGAGTAGACATCATTTTTGTTTGCTTGTTTGTTTGCTTGTGATCTCGACAATGTTGCGGACGTGGCACTACACACGTCAAATAGGTATGGAATGTGGCCCACCGTAAATCGAGCACGTATGGGATGTGGCATTGCACACGTCAAACACGTATGGGATGTTGCATTGCACACGTCAAGCAGGTATGGGATATGGGATTTGAATATCTTCAGAAAAGTCTTCAGGTTAATGTGGGCTGCGCAGCGATCTCGAGTAGATTCACGCGGGTCGTCAAGTAGGAAAAGAGTCGGGACCTCCCCCTCTTATTGCTTGGCTCCCTGACTGTGTGCTGCGGGGTAAAGAGGCAGCAGAGTATGGACATGATGACAAAGGACGATGAGCCCCATAAAAATTAATAATATCTTCTTATGCAAGGGAGTATGGCGCGTGCGCACACGTGCTTGTTCTCGACTAGGAGGAGGAATCCTTGATTAGCCGGTTTTAAAATTCGATGCTGTTCTGTGTTAGTTACTTGGTTACAGTCCTCAGAAGTGCGGAAAATTCCGGAAGCTGCTGATGTGTTTTCAGAATGTTTACTTTGGCATTTCATGTATATGATATTTATGTATTTCCTTTTTCAATGTTTGAACAGTTTGAGTGCAGTCTCTTAAGTGATATGTCAAACGGTGTGCTTGCCCCAAGAATAATTCGGTTTTCATGTTTTGAATTTTTTGTCACGAAGTCCATGCTCTTCTTTCAAACCTCCCTGTCTTTCATTTGATATATGAATTTTTATCATTCGAAATGATAAATACTCCAATTTTCCATAACGATACACATTCACAATTGAAAACTTATCGTAAACTTCTGTAACATCTCATTCATCGGATCTTTAAATCCTCTTAACCTCACACTCGCATATTGCATCAGAGATGTTTCGATCAGTATGGGAGACTAAGTTTTCGCATTTTCAAATAAGTGCATTTCATTTTATGTTCAAACATCTTTTCGATATGACTATACATTATAAACATCGCAAAATGTCTCATCATTTTAGTGACAATACATTACAGAAAATCTTTTTTCTAACAGAACTTTTTGGTTTAGCAGTCGGCGTGTGATGGCCTCAGTTGGTGACGCGGTGTAAAACAAACAAAAAAAAACCAAAAGCATATCAGTTATGTATATTTTGACAGTTATGCAGTATACATACTTAAGAAATATGCACATTCAAGTACGCACAGACACCTTTTTTCTGGTGGTTTGTCTGTAATCATTAATTTTTCACATTGAATTCTTAAAACGTTATATACATTTCTTGACTTATGTCCTTTTCTTGGCACACTCATTGTGAGCTTCTTGAGCACACCTTTTATTGATTGTCTTTCTCCAGGTGTTTAACAATTGATCTTGACACACCTGTCCCGTCTTCCGTCAAGTCTCGTCCCGTACGCACATACCTCTCTACCTAGAAACGTGTTGGTGTCACTTTATGATGCCACCTTTTGAAGTTTTGTCAAATTCTAGGTGTTTCACGTCCCTGCAGACACTGTAACTCCTTGGGTGGACACCCGCTGTCTCCTGCTTCCCACGAGCAGCATTTCCACACCTGACGAGCGCGCTCTGAGAGGCCGTTAACCAAGGTCAAAGTGTACTGACTTCCCTTGGGAACTCTTTTGTAGATCTCACGTTCTGTCCAGCATTTGCAGACAGTAAGTGTTCTGTTGTGTCCACACGCAAGCGCAGCTTCGTTCCTGTAGACGACAGCGAATTAGCTGTCCAGTCTGCTGACCAGCTCACAGCCATCTGTAGCACATAGCATGTTCACCGCAGTGTCTACAGACGTCACCAACTTCAGTGCTCGAGAGACAGAATGAAGACGGTACAAAGTCGCACAACATAATTTGTGCTGTGACGTAAACGTAGACAAAAAGTAGATGAGATACCAATAGGGAATGTCAGAAACTTGGCTTAAAACGCACTAGATATTTCGGCATCTTGGTGCTATTTCGTACGGTGATGTAGGTTTTCGTGATGAAGAGGACTTCCCACTTTAAAAAGAATGTGCTTCAATCACAAAGTGAACAGACCTCCATAAGCAGTTATGCATGCTTGTCGGACTGAAACGGACAATCCTTCAACACGATAAGAAACACCAACGGTAAGAGGAATAATTAAAAGATATAGAATCAAATATATACAAGCAATTTTCCACAGAGATGGAAGAAGGTTTTAGGAGTTTTCAGCCAAGGTTAGTAGAACAGGGAAAAGTGTTTATCCACATCAGCAACAACCTCTTTCAGGTGATCCCGTACCCACTCCATCCCCCGCTTGTGCGCATCCCGGCAGCCTGCTGCAAGCTGGACAGTTCCAGTACTCGTGTACTGTGACGTGCCTCGTGTGTTGCTCTGTCTTTCTCGGCACTATGCAAAATTTCCCGCTTATCTGCTCTGTTGTTCGCTACTTAACCATGTGTTGCCGATCTATACATGTGGCCTGCCCACCCTACTGCCTGCTCACCTCCTCCCGCATGCTGACCTACCTTTCCATCTACTCTTCCCAAGCCCCCCCCCCCCCCCC
>SMGT01003596.1:106308-127888 GCA_004794575.1 Lanistes nyassanus | reverse complement strand
TGTACCCACCGTTGTAACTTTTCACGACGCTCAATTTAATTGCCCTTTCCATTCTATCGACTTCATCATCTTGACGTCATCTTGGTGAGTAAACGTAAGCGTCGTATGATGTCGTACTGTGTGACGTCGTATTGTTTATTACGTAAAACGTGTCAGACGCGTTACCATGTAATGCTTCTATAAAAAATACTCCAGTTTTTTTGTCTCGGAGTGAGTGAGTGAGTGAGTGAGTGAGTGAGTGAGTGAGTGAGTGAGTGAGTGAGTGAGTGAGTGAGTGAGTGAGTGAAGGAGGGAGGGAGTGTGAGCGAGTGAGTGCGTGTGAGGGAGTGAGTGAGTGTGAGGGAGGAAGCAACCTTGAGTGAGGGAGGAAAGGAAGGAAGGCGGCAAGGAGGGTTCTGTAAATAAAGTCTGTCTGGAGCGTGACCCGTCTCACAGATTTCCGCAAACTTTTGATGTTCTTTTTCTTACTACGGAACTATGCCAAGTCACTATCTCACGCTGATGTGGTTCCTGTCAACTGTGTGCTTTGTCACAAATTCACGTTTTGTGGTTTTGAACACACCCTTTTCAAAGTGACATGCACAACATTTTCTTGTACATAAATATTTCAGCTTCAACTTTGTCGAGTTCTTGCTCATGGCTTAGCGAGAAAATGCCCACCAGTTGTTGCAAAATACAATAAAGTAGATTGAAACATTTGGGATTTCTGTAATGATCTGCTGGATGTGTCGCAGGGAAGCATCAACCTTCTACATCCCATCTCCACTACCTCCATCCCACTCCTCTGTTTTCTTTGCTTCCTTTCTTTCTTTCCTTCTTTCTTTTGTTTATCTTTGTTTTAATCTTCTTTCTTTTATTCGTTTTCCTTTGTGTTATGATTTTTGGCGTCTCGTTGCCCTAAGCAATCAGGAGAAGGAGCAACTTAATAAAAGAGGGCAGCGATAAAATGCTATTCTATTTATTTTACAGTTACAACATAGAATATTTCACTACACAATGAATAATGCTCCATTATACATCTACCGACATACGTAGATCAGTCACTCGCACTCTCATAAGATATTCATCACAGCGACCCTACCAGCTAAAAACAGCAAATAAGCTATAGGACAGAGGATACCAGTAAAACAGACTGCATCAAAGTAAACTAATATAACACATAGCACCTTAGCGGTAGAGATAAAAAGAATGTAGGGATGTAGCAGCGGTAGGTCTGACCAGCGAAAACTCCACCACTCCAGCTACTCAAGCCATCATCAGTACGCCAGGAGAGAGGCCATGCAGCCAGCGGGACCATACATAGCCACCACCAGTCCAGGACACCAAACCGCAGAGCCCTTCCCTTTACCCTCACCCATCTCCCCTCCCCTTCAGTGCGAAATCACCGCGAGGTGGAAGCACTTTCCCTTCCAAACCAACAACAACAACAACAACAACGACGCTACCAGTATATACACGTACGCGTGAAAAATCCGTTCAAGATCAAAGCTGTGGCTACCGACAGCTTCCAGTGGTAGCGCTGGCCAGCAGCAGACGACAGTTCCGCGAGGCACGATAAGCAATCGTGTTACTTGTTTTTCGTGGACCACCACAGATTGTCACAATATTTCTGGCCTTGAGACCGCTTCTTCCGACACAACTAGTAACTGTCACACGAGTCTGCGTGCAAGACCATTATCCGTCGTAAAACCAGACATGTCATTTACAGTTACTGTCACATAGGACTGCGTTGAAGACATCTATTATTAGAATCGGCTACAACAGCTAAAGCCACAATGTGCTACTGTTATGTAAAAGCGGCATCTAAGACACGGCTATTGTCAAATAGAACCTCCTGTTAAGGCCACGACATGCTACTTTCAATTGAGAATTCACTTAGGGCGCAGCTAAGCAGTGTCACGTGAAACTACAGACAAGCCAGCCAATACTGGTAATATCTATAGTTCACAGAAGTCGTATTCATGGCTGCTGGTTAAGCCTAAACTGATTGCAATTACATGAAAAACTGTCGGTTAGCGACATTCAAGAAAGGCCTCTAACCGATAGTGATCGCGATCGGTTTAGGTTTAACCAATGGCCATGAATACGGCTCCAGGGGAAGTTTCGTCTCTTGCATGCGAACTACGAAATGCTTGGATTGATCCACACCGCTGGGATCAAGAAAAAGCTAATTAGTTCCTGCGTAACAAATCGATGGCTTGTATAAGAATGAAGTTGGGTTTACAGGTAGCATGTCATAGGGATAGGAAATGTATGACATGCAACCGCACACACGTTATATGCCATTTTGTGCAGCTGCAGTAAAACAAGTCCAGAAGATATACAACCCCATGTACAAGGCGACAGTTTTAAGGCGTGACGACAACAGTGACCTGTCAGTCGTCAGACGAGAGCGACATCCACGGTCGCCCACCTGCCCATCTGCGGGGATGGCTACTGCACGCGCCAGTGACGCGAGACTCAGTGCGCATGCGTGGTCGCTAACGCAGCGGCTTGGCGGCGGGTGAGCGGCAGGGTCTGAGAGAATGTCTGCAGGCGGCGGCGTGTGCCAGGGAGACAGAAGCGCGGGGAGACAGCTATTGTTTGCACTTCCACTGGAGCAGCGTCTTTGTGTCACCCGGCCAGCAGCCTGGCACCCGGACTACAGGCGGCGCTTTTGTCGGCACTGAGGCGGCTCCTGAAGTCAGTACCCTCCTTTGTCGCTCAGTCAGAACTGACACAGACCTCAAGTAAGTACATTTGTATTCACTTTAACCTAGCAACGGGCGCTTTTAAAAGGCAAAGGAGCAGCGATTCTGCCATTTCTAAGGCGCGCGCACAAACGCATCATAATTCCAAGTCAGCTGATAGCATTTGTAAGGGTCACCCAACGAAACTGATTTCCCACACTTTAGAACGTTCACTTACCTGACATGATATCCTGCAGCTACGGAAAGAAGCTTTTTTATGCCTTGATTTCCTGCGATGACAAATTTCCTACAGTTATTTATAAGCAGCGCAGAGTCGGGGAACTGACAATAGTTAATGACACCTTCAAAGACGCTTTTGACTGAATCGACGCATTAACAGACTGCGCAATTACCCAGTCAGCACGGCAGACATAACTAAGAGAATTGTTGAAGATAGTCATAATTAATGGACAGCAGTGTAAAAAAAAAAATACCCTGCACGTTAAAATTAATTTGAGTGAATGAATGTGCGTATAATCTAGGGTAGAGTTGTGTGCCTTAGCTACCCATCGAGCACTGCACGGCGGTATGAGCAGCAAAAGACTTGCCTACAGCCAAAGCAGATTTTAAAATGTAATGCCTACTTTGTGGCTAAAATAGTCAGTTAATTCAGATGAGCTTGCGGCTGAAAACAACCATTGCCTAGTAAGTAGGTTTACGAGGAAAATCATCAGCTAATGTTCGGCTGAAGGAAAATAAAAGGGGAGCACAGTGTACCGGGAGGGGAGGGATGACGGTTGAACATTTGCTGTAGCGTGGAACGTAACATTACAATGTGATCGACGTAGCAAATGCTCAGCGGTTTTACAGAAGTGAAATATCGAAAAACCGGTGCTACAAGGCAGTAACCCGTCGGTAAAACACAAACAGCCATGCATGATATGTTCTGATATCGACGATAAAATGCCTGTGCACCGAGTGCGTGTCAATATAAACAGAACACAAGTGACTCTAGACGGTACTGTGCTCCTCCATACACGAGTTACATAAATCAGTAAATCACGCACACTGAGAGGGAAAATACCTCCATTGCATTTCATTACACCAAGAACGAAATAAACAGCGTAAACTAACATTACATTGGTTAAAAAGAGCATTAAGTAAACAGCAGACACAGTGCTATTGCATTACACGACACGACGTGGTGAACTACATTCGTTCATTACCACAGACGTTTTGTGTCTGAAAATCATCAACTACCTGCAATTTTTTCCGCTAGTGCATATACATCTCTGTCGGTGTTTCTGCTCCTCTCCCCCCGC
Source organism: Lanistes nyassanus (assembly GCA_004794575.1). NCBI lineage: Eukaryota > Metazoa > Mollusca > Gastropoda > Architaenioglossa > Ampullariidae > Lanistes > Lanistes nyassanus. Next base: position 123,897 of record SMGT01003596.1, on the reverse strand, counting down.
CCCCCAACAAACGTCAGTGCTTCTTTCCCTCTTTCCCCGACACAGTATCTCACTCTCTTTCCCTTCTCACCCCCTCCTCTCTCTCTCTCTCTCTCATGCACACAGTTTGCAACTGGACATTAAGCAACAAATACCCCCTCCTCTCTCTCTCTCTCAATAATATGAATGCCGGTGCCTTTATATTCTCCCCTTACCATCACCTTTCAATTTTGGTATCATTCTCTGTCATTTGGTACCTTGTTATCTGTTTCTTGTTCTCCGCATTTCTCCCTTTTCTATAGTTTTCGCGTTTTTCCTTGTATTTCTCCACTGTTCTTTCGCAAACCAATGGCTTGCTATAGCAGCCGTTATTTCCGCCCTGCGCCCTCCCTGCTGATGGTGTGCTGCGATATCGCGGCACGAGCCGTTTAGCGCGGTTGATGGCCGCCCGATCAGGTGTGTTTGTGCACAGCTATCGCGTGTGACAGCGGGCTTGTTTCCACTGCATACTTAGTTACCAAGTGTGATAAAACCTCCTCCCCGTCATGGCTGACTGACTATGATGTGCGATGACGTGCCGGTGACTGATGTGATGCGTGGTGGGATGGCGGTGATAGCAATCACTGATGTGGTGTGCAGTGATATTAGCGGTGACTGATGGCATGCGTGGTGACATGTCACTGATGTGGTGTGCAGTGATATAGCGGTGACTGATGTCATGCGTGGCGACATGTCACTGATGTGGTGTGCAGTGATATAGCGGTGACTGATGTCATGCGTGGTGGCATGTCACTGATGTGGTGTGCAGTGATATTAGCGGTGACTGATGTCATGCGTGGCGACATGTCACTGATGTGGTGTGCAGTGATATAGCGGTGACTGATGTCATGCGTGGTGGCATGTCACTGATGTGGTGTGCAGTGATACAACGGTGACTGATGTCATGCGTGGTGACGTGTCACTGATGTGGTGTGCAGTGATACAACGGTGACTCATGTCATACGTGTTGACATCTGACATGTCACTGATGTGGTGTGCAGTGATATAGTGGTGACTGATGTAAAATATGTTTGCATGGTGATGGCTGATGGTTAGTGACATATCGGTGACTGATTTTTGATGCGTAGTGATGAAGTGGTCACCAATGTCTGTGTGGAGCTTATGGCTGTGTTAGTTTTATATATATATAGGAAACGGTGGTGGTGACTGAGGTGGTTACTGGTGACGGCGATTGAAGTAATTTGTTCATGGTGAAAATCATGTCGTAGTATTATGTTTACTCTACAGCAAACGGTCAGCCGTTGACATGCGCCCCTCTTCCATCTCAGCCATTCCAGTACAAATGTGTTTTGATTTGTCTCGAAAGCTATTTACTCAACCTGTTTTCACCTTCACGGGTTGCAGACGACGATAACGTAGTGCGTACTTGAACTATGGCCAGGTAGAGACAAAACACGTGTACCAGAACATTGCCAGGTAGAGACAAAACACGTGTACCAGAACATTGCAGAACGGCAGGGACATTTCGAAAACAGGATGCAATTTTCTAGGAAGCATGATACTTCATATCTGAAATATACCTGTTAAATATAGCAACGCCTGTCAGTACAGTGCTGGTATAACTTTGCATTGTTCCGTAGAACTTTCTGGTATGGGGAGGAAAATTCTCAACATTTTCTAGAAACTCTTACAGCACGGCAACTCTGGAATCTGCTGTTAACTTTCAGAGATATCTGTGGAGCGGTGAAAAAAAAAACGTTCTCAACGTGCCCGAACTCTCCAGAAGCTACAAAATTAGATCACAAATAAGAGAACAAAATTCGTATTGAGAAAGTGGTACCACTTTTGAAAGGAAATAATCTAGGAAAATAGAAAAGATACTGTCAGTCATCATATGGCAAAAGAGCTGTGGACAGTTCGCGAAGGCTTCGTTCGTCATGAGATCTGCAAGGTAGAGCTGTCTGAAATCAGACAGAAGTTTTTAGAAGATGATGGAACTTTCTAGATATTGTGGCATGAGGGAAGTTCTGGCATACGACAGTAACTGTAAAAAAATGCCTTCGCTGCAGCAGAAAAATAAGCGCCTGGAATACAGTTGAACATGTGGAAGAACTTATTCTACATACATCAGATTTGGGGTGGGGGGTTGGGGTGGGGTTGGGGGAACAGAAGGGCATTAGGTACCACTCATTCAAAAACACACGGGCAGCCTTTGAGATGCAGCAGATGTTCCGGGCATCGGTGGGACAAGCATAGTTGTTCTACAGTTTTTTGTTGTTGTTTTTTTGTAGTAAAATATTCTCAAAACCGGTAGACATTTCAAGAATACGGTGGAACTTTCCAGAACGCTTGATAATCGTTTTCATCTGTCTAGCAATTGCACTGTCTTCTTTCTGATGTGCTCTCTCTCTCTCTCTCTCTCCAGGCCTTTGACCCTAAAGCCCGTCAATTCCAATGATTCAGCGTCCTTTCACTAATTCATGGTGTTGCGTTCGATTAGTCGTGATCTCTGACTCTCTGATCCTCCCTCTTTCGCTGTCCCCGCCACTCAGCCCCGCCCAGGCCACTGATGGATCAATGCTGCAGGCTGACAGCACGATCAAGACCCTCCGGCGTCACGTGACACTTGTGGCCAGGTAAGAGGACAGGCGATTAAAACAAGGACGTTGCGAAACACAGGTGTGTATACGTCTAACACCCATGGCAGTCTTGGGCTACTAAAACCTGATGATGAGGAGGCAGGGAGTGGGGTTTTTTTTTTTTTTTTTGTAACGTCAGGGCTGTTTGAAGTCAGGGTTGTTGAGAAACAGTGGCCGATCTAGCATGTCCTTGGGGCGGGAGGGGCGAGGGGCGATGGTTACTGCTTATAACATCTCTTATATGTCCAGTACACACAATTGCGTCACAGGTTAGCTAAACACGCACACACGCGCGCACGCACACACACACAACTACATATACAATGGATAATTCTGAAGCTGTCAGAAGGATTAGTGATTTTCCCAGTTTCGTTCTCTGTGCTGTAGGGCTTCTACACCGTTTTCGAAGAAAAAAAATTCAAGCAAACACGTTGGAAAATGCGCGTAGAAGCTTGTATTTATGTGATCAAGCATCATCATTAACAAGATAACAGATACTCATACACCTATTTCTGCATTAACGTTTCAAAGTCCATTTTCAGATTACTTTTCTTTGCGAATAGCTGGGTCTCACTGTACACGTCTAGTTCGATATCTCACGGTGCATGTGCAAGAGAGCTAGTCCTGTCAGTATTTCCTGACCCATAGGACTTCAATCTCCACTGTACCCGCCCATGTCACTCGCATCTGCATGGCTTATATAGCTATACAGCTAGATGCTAAAATGATCTCCACTATACATGCCCATGAAGTGCTAAAAAGAGAGAGAGAGAGAGAGGCAAGCTCTGGATCCGCCACTGTTGAGAAATGGCTCTGTGAAGGAACTGAAGGTAGCTGACCAGACTGCTGACAACAGTACCTTTGCCAGTGCAACATTCCAGCGGGGATAAAGTTCCTCTACGATTCTTGTGATGCCAAGGCCCATTCTTTCTGGTCTCATTTGTCTCCAGCCTACATCCAGGCTACTTTGAACATAGATAAATGCAGCTTCTGAAAACATTACTACGTTGGCTATTCTCTGAGATGAAACATACATACTATTTTATGTGGTGTCCGGTAACTGCTCAATTTTGTTATCCACTGGCTATGTGTCGGACGGTAGCTAGAACTGTACATGTTTGGCAACGGCTATCAAACTGGCAGGCGATAGTTGTCTGTCGTGTCTGGCCTGTCTAACTTCCAGACAACGGGGATCTAAAAACCAGAAAACGGCTACCTATGGGCAGCGACTGCCTAACTGCCAGACAACGGCCATCGAGCTGCCAGACTACCTAACCGCCGACATGTTCCTGGCGGGCAACAGCTATGTAGCAATGTAGCAATGTAGCTGTCGGGCGGGCAGGTCCTGGGCTGCTGGTTGTGCGTGATGTGGCCCGAACGTTCAGTGCAGCCACAAACCTGAGGCCGAGAATGAGACACTATCAATCTGAAACACATATCGTCGTCACTGAAGGCCTGTCAGGGACCACCAGTCTGTCTAATCCACGTTATCTCTCTTGCCGGAGCGCGCTCACGGATGGAGGGGACCTTGCTTTCATGCGGTCGCCAGCGGTTTTAATCAGTTAATGTACATCCCATCAAAGGCCTGCAGGGGGAGGGGGATCAGCGGGTCTGGAGATCACATAAAGCAACGGTTTGGAACTTTATTTGCTGTGATCTTTCATTCCTTCTTTCACCTGCACGTACTGTTACACTACGTGCTGGTTTCTGTGGCCAGATTAGACCCCACTCGGCTCACCGACACGACGAAATATCAACGTCTGCTTAAAATCTGGAGATCGTCCAGTCTCAGCGAAACATCGTAATGTCTCCCATATTTGGGTCTGCCCAGTGTGACGTCAAAATGTAATCTGTAAGCTACTTGTGTGTTCACCAGCATTATGCGCACATTCAAAGCTGGACTCACATAAGCAAGACTGAAAGGTCTGCAGGCATCAGTCACAGCAAAGGAGTCGGGATGCCCGGCCCGATATCTGGGTCCTTGCCACCCACCTACCCCCCACCCACCACCCACCCCAAAAAAAGAAGACCATATGAAGCCGATGCGCTCTGACGTCTTTTGCAAACTGGTCGTTCGATGTGAAGTGAGAATGCCGACACACAGTAAAGTTACAGAGTGTAATAACAATATCCGGAAGAGATCTCACTTCATTAATATGTTGGTGAATGTGTATGTTTAACTTATGTATAACTGTCTTTCTATGCATACCCCTGACGGCACATTCCTCCGCCCTGAGCTGCGTGGACGGTTGTGTAGGCGATTGTGATCAGAGGTCGGCGATCTTGATCGACCTGCAGGGCGGCTTGTTTGATCGTGCTAACGACGGTGGGAGCCGGCCACACGCACAGCACTGCACCTGCGCGGTCACCACACCTGCCAAGCGACCAGCATCATCGATTATATCTCGAGTGTCAGGATGCCTCGGACTGCGCCGCCGTGTCTGGCACCTGTCACGCCACGTGACCAACTTCAGCCAGCGTTCCCAGCACCACCCAGTCTCCACCACCAACCTACCACATGCACCACCTCACCTCTTTTACCTGTCCCTCACACCACCATCACCATCTAGTCCTCAGAGTTGCCGTGACTGTACGGCAAATAAAAAGGCAGTTTATTGTATATAGTCTTGGCAGTTAGTGGTCGCTGCTTGCTGAAACAATCATAGTGTTTTTTAAAGGTCGGTGTCTGCTGACCAAAGGATGGTATTCCCACATAATTATCGTGTTGTGGAATGGTCCGTGTTTGCTATAACCAAACGGTGGTGCTGGATATAATCAGGATGTTGGCCTTCGCTGTGGCTAAGGGTAGTGGTTGCACACAGCGTGCAGTATTTCGCGGTGCTTATGACTGCACGAACCTGGGCGCATTCACACTGAGTGGATCATTACTTACAGTCTTACTTATGGAAGTTCAGCTTTGAATGTGCACATAAATCTGGTGAACACACAACTGGCTTACAGATTACATTCTGACGTCACACTGGGCAGACTCAAATATGGGGGACATTATGATCTTTCAGTCCGTATTTATTGGTGTTTAGAATTCCCTCGCAACATTTTAACATTAAATCTTCCTATCAAACAGTAGTTGTGTCGCTGCTTAAGTTTGACATCGTGAGTTTGTAAAACATACGCACTCAGAAAGGTAGCTTTCCTTCCATCCTCCAGACTCAACTGTCTTTATCGTGGTAACCAAACTCTAGCATAGCAATGAAAAGTTTAGATGTATGATTCTATATCATTTATTTCAAGGTAAATACATTTGTTTCTGTTTGGAAGTTTCCATTCATCGAATTCCAGATTTATGATTCTGAATCATTTATTCCACGGTAAATACGTTTGTTGGTGTGTGGAAGTTTTCCATTCATTCACATTTTTAAAAAAAATAGTCCTCATGCTTGGATCAACCTGTCCCACCTGTCTCTGACACCCTCCTGTATTTCCACTCTCGCTGGACCTTGTCCACACAATTATTGTGTTATTTTGCATCGACCCAACGTTCAACTGCAAGTTGATGATGAAGTACCAAACAAAGACAACTCTCCTGCCTCACAATGGTTAGCTCCCCTAACATTGAGCGCAACATTACGGGTGTTGGTTCCTCAGCCAATGGAGCGCGAGAAGGCAGTCGTCACGAGCGGCCGGTGTTCAGTTCTGTAGATCGTTGTGAAATCATGTGAGCGGTGGAGAGCGAAGAAAACCGAAAAGATCGATAACTCTCGCTGCTTCGTGAGATTTAAACCTCAGCGCAAAAAGCGAAATCAGCAGTTAGTGATATTTTGTTGCCCCGTTACCTGATGTATTTTCCTGTTGAAGTACACATTTTTGGAGGGAAAACCGTTCGGGAGTGGTGAACCCAGATATTTCACGTCTTAAATTTCTACCCCACATTAAACTGGAAATGATTGTTGTCCCACAGCCTAGAAAACACGTCGTCTTGAACGCTGAAACATAATTAAAAGCCTTTCTCAACCGGAACGATGAGGGTCCTGTGTAGTGGAGAGTCCGCTCATGCGTTGGTTAAGAAGAGTAGGTGACAAACTGACATATTACAGGCTTTGTCTTCTCAAGTTGGAGCGTGCAGGTGAATTATGTGATGGTAAACTTAGCGATATATTAAAGAAAAGAGAAAATAATCTAGAAAATAAGTATCATAGAAAATGGTTTGTTTCGTTTTTCTTGCCGTCTGCTATTTCTCTTTTCTTTTATTTGACACGACCATTTTATTAAGGCGATCATCACCCATACAGGGCCCCATACTTACGCTTGTGCAGGGTAGGCTATACCCGCTGAGCCCTGAGTATTGATCCCGGCTTTCCTCCCCTGTGAATCAGCCATGAGTGAAATTCTCCCTCCCCCTCCGCCCTTTCCTCTCACTTTCCCTATTTCTGTCCCCTCTCTCTCTCCCATCTGCTCCTGTCTCTCTTCCCCACCCCGTCTGCTCCTGTCTCTCTCTCCCGTTTGCTCCTGTCTCTCTCTCTCTCGTCTGCTCCGGTCTTTCCACCTTCTCTGCCTCCCTGTTACCTTGTATGTCTTTCCAATAATCACTATGTGACAATGCAATAACGTAATTAAATTATACAAAATCCCCCCGACCCCACCCAGTGTTTTCTCTTGCCTGTTTCATTCCCTCTTCTTTCTGTTTGTACGTCCTGCGAACACCATTCACAGCTTTTTCTTGTTTGTCTTTGCAATGCTCGCTGAACTTAATGGCTGTGCTAAAGCTGATAGACAGCAATCTAACGCAGCTTGTATGAACTATCGACCCATATGCGTCCCTCCCATTTTTTTTTTAGATGACTGTTTTTATTGATGGGAGAGAGAGAGAGAGCTGGAGAGCAAGATGCGCTCTTTTTAAAATCTGGTTTATCATTTCTTCTGCACCTGCTTCTCGATTACCATGACATCGCGACCCGACCAAGAAAAACAACCTTGTACGCGTCCCGATAGCTTTTGCAGAAACACCCGAGTGCATCGGGTCTGAAAAATCTTCCCTACCCCCCCCCTCCCCTTTCTGCCTCGTTCAAACACTCTTCTCTTCGCTCTCCACTTTACTGCATTTCTTTCAGAGAGAGAGAGAGTCCGAGAGAGAGAGCCTGAGAGAGAGAGAGTCTGAGAGAGACTCTGAGAGGGAGAGACTCTGAGAGGGAGAGACTCTGAGAGGGAGAGACTCTGAGAGGGAGAGTCTGAAAGAGAGTCTGAGAGAGAGAGTCTGAGAGAGAGAGTCTGAGAGGGAGAGACAGAGAAAGACTGAGAGAAAATCTGAGATAGAGTCTGAGGGAGAGAGTGAGAGAGAGAGTCTGAGAGAGAGAGAGAGAAAGAGAGAGAGAAAGAGAGAGACTGAGAGAAAATCTGAGATAGAGTCTGAGGGAGAGAGTGAGAGAGAGTCTGAGGGGGGAGAGTGAGGGAGAGACAGTCTGAGGGAGAGAGAGTGAGAGAGAGATTCTGAGACAGAGTCTTTCAAAGCCTACACCAGCTGACGTCACTGGTTTGCACCACCTCCCTCCCTCATGCGCGCAGACTGCTGCAGGTTGGCAGGGGCGGTAACAGGGCATCAAAGGGAGATGAAAAGGCCCACGGGAGTGGCGGGCCTTGCTGTCGCGTGTCCAGGGGCCGAGCAGGGACGACTTTATCGACGACCGGCAGTTCCTAGGGCCTTGCTTTTTGCCAAGCGTTCCTTCCCGTTCGCTGCGCTTTCTCTCTCAGGTGCATCGACCTTTCGGCCGGGGACACGTGCATGCGTCTCGATGGGTGCCCTCGCCGGATGGTACAGAAGACTTTTTACTAGAGCGGTGCCGCGAGCAAAGCGTTTTCCAGGCTGGTCCCGTGTGCAAAGACTTTGCTTGCCCTTGACCTGTATTGAGCTGTACTGTGTAATTTCCTGCCTGCGGATTGGTGCCTGGTACAGGTGAGAGTAACATCCTCGCTCAGAGAAAAAGAGAGCGACAGTCTCTGCTGGACAGAAAGGATAGCTTTTTTTTGTCTGTTTTGTTACAGTAGTTGTGTCGCAACATGAACAACAGCTGTCACAACCTGTTGAGAACATTTTCCTTCCCATAGCCTTTTACCTCCGACCTTCTTGTCGTGTCCGTCATTCCATACCTGGTGTTGTGAACTGCTTGGTGCCTCCCATCATAGGACAGAGCCCCCCGCTTCCCCAGTTCCCGCTTTATTTGCTCTAATGTACGTTCCAGACACGGGCCTTACACAGTAACAAACATCTGTAAGAAATCTTAGCTTTCCACTGCTACAACGTGTATACCTACACATATTGACAGTATTTACTTAGAAGCAAATACCTGTCTGGGCTTTAAAAATTGCAGAATGATTTTCTACTCTATTTTGTCGGCTCACGAAACTCATAACTTTGTACATTTGTGCAACGTTCATCACAAAACAGTGCATACAACACTGATCAGCGGAAAGGGAGATAATATCCGCACACACTCGCAGTTATCCAACCTTGCCCATGAGAGAGAGAGGGAGAGAGTGAAAGAGAGAGAGAAGGTTAAGAAAGAAAAAAATGAAAAAGATGTATTGTCAGAGTTGTTTCCTCATATATATATATCTATACTGTGACATTCTATGTATATATATATATACTGTGTGACCTCGTATATATATATATACTGTGTGACGAAGCCGAATGACATGTTTCGTAAACTTCCATCTAGAGGTTTCTCTTCTCCCCCTTACACCCTCCGTCAAGCGATACTATTTTATTTTTGCTGCCACGGGATCGAAAGGCTGAGGGAACCAAATTCGCCTTAACCGAAAAAAGATTTGATCCCATCACAGTGGAAAATCAGATCACATGTTGCCGCAGAAGGTTAGACTATTTTGAGACCACCTGATTTTCCGACTCCATCGAACCAAATACTGCACAGACTCTTTGGTCGAACGGCGTGACTGGGGGGTGGGGAGGGTGGAGGTGGGCTTACAAACGAAAGTCGGCATAATTAGGTCACGTGATGGCTGTTGAGGTATCACTGTGGAAACGGTCGATGATGGCCAGCCGATCCCATTCGGGCCATAAGTTTCACTCCGGTGTAAAGCTCCATTAGCTGGCGCCATAAAAGCCATTTTCCCCGCGAGTCCGCCGCGAGCTTACTTCCTGTCACTGCAGGAAATTCCTTCTCCTGCGCCCAGGTCACGTGATCAACGGCGACCTGTTAAGGCGACTGTCTGTGGCACCGACAAGGACAGGCCGGCCCTGCGTTTGACGAGAAGGGCGTGAAATATGGACAGTCACAAACACACACTTGTGTCTTGTTCTTCCACATCTCACCGCTCGAGGTCATACCGTCTGAACACGTGACAGGCAGGTTGTAAATGTGTCACTCAGCCTCTCCGAGTGCAGAGTTGTGCTTACATTGAGACGACAAACCCGTTTGACGCCTGTTGACGCCTGTTGACGCTTGGATAGGTAACCATGACCTATGACCTGCAAACAAATGAGGCAGTTCACGTCTTCAACGTGCCCCACAATTAAGTTACCAGCTATAGTGTTAATTCAGAGCTTTGAAAATATTTCATGACACTGTCGTACTGTGCATCGCTAGGGCACTATATGTTTCTACAGTACTACTGTTGCAGCATTATTAAATCAGATGACGGGAGTGGGGGGGAGTGGTGGTGGTGGTTGGTGGTTATTTAGAGGGACAGTGCTTCCACCTCACGGTGATTTCGCACTATGCACCGAAGCTATGCACCGAAAGAACCACCAGACTGATGGCTGCAGTAAGATGGCCAGTGCGGACAGGCAGTTTAATGTGCGGGGAGATGGCCGAATGGAGTTTGCACAATGTTCAACTCCAGGAAATAATCCTTTGCCACACCAGGATTCGAACCAGCAACCTCCATCTGCTAGTCCGCAGCTCTACCAACTGTGCTATCCAGGCCCCCCGGGGTGGGGGGAGGAAGGTCCAGGTCTAGCTAGCCATTTACTGGTGAGTTTAATTATAGCTTCCGTGGTGATCAACGTCTTCCATATCACAGTCCCTTACACCAGAGCCGTACTGTTCCATTCGATTTCGTATTCGGCTAAATAATGACAAACTTCGAATGCTGGTATTCGAAAAAAACGGATAATTAAAATTTGAATACTTAAACTTGTAATTTAGCTGGGATTGCGCAACTCTAAATAATTCAGTCGCGCAACGAAAACTCAGTCGTAAGTTTAAATGCTTAAAATCAACAACAACAGTTATAAGTATAGCTAGAAATTCCTTAAAATGAAATAGCATATTAAAAGTGATCCCGATTGAATGAGTATACTATTAGAATATGTATTTGAGTATGGTCTCCCCAAAAAAACAAACAAACAAAAACCCTGAATATTTACATTGAACCGAATAGTGAAAACTTGGTATTCGGCACAGCCTTTGCACAAACCTTTCTTCAAATGTTCGCATTACTAAGGGATCAGAATTTAACGAAAGCTCACCGCAGTCACCGGAAATGAAATAGGCTGTAACATAACTGACGCCGCTACCTGTCTGCTGGTGGGCCCACTAACCACACACTAAAGATGGAATGAGAGCTGAAAGCGTGTGACGCACGCAGCTGCAACGCTGCCGCAGCGTCAGAGCAGAAGCTGAGCACCAAGCAGCACTACTTATCTCCACGCGGCAGACGGCTGTGTATCAACGTCTTTAGTGTCGTGGTGCCGTCACCGTGGTCTCCGGGCCGTGCCGGAGCGTGGACGTCCAGTAGGCCATTCCAGAACACTCGGCTTTGTGCTGCAGCCGATAACCGATAGTTGCTATGGCAACTTGATCATTAAGTTCTAAGCTTGTTACCCCTGACCACCACTTGTTCCGACAGGTGAGGAGCAGAAACCCAAGACGTGAAAGGAAATCTCTGGGAGACTGAGATACCGCACCGCGTGCAATGAAGGTGGGGACCTCCTCTCTTTGAAGAAGCTTCTGGCCGGTGGAAACGTGAAATTACGAGAAACCCACTACATCGCTCTACTTCGCTTATTTTCCTATTTGTCATCACACAGAAGCGCTCGCCCCCCCCCCCACAACGCACGCGGGCATATTTCATGACTGAAAATCGATCCCAAATGACCAGTTTCGTGTTTTTAACCGCACTGAAGTTGCACATACGGTGGCGTAAAAAGGGGGTGGAAGGGTTTATCTCGCCATGAAGGCCAGACGTACTTCCCTGAGCCCCTTTATCCTGCTTTGTTTCCTCCACGTCCTCAGTAACCATGGCAACGATTGGAATGCTTTAATTTCTGCATCTGTTTTTTTTTTTTTTCTATTTCAAGCTCCCAAACCTGAAAGCCTCGCTGGCGAGACGTTCTCAACCTCTGACGCTTTCACTATAACGCTGTGAGACTGGGAGCAGGGGACTGGAGGGTGTGAATAAACTTTGTGATCATGTCCCACAGATCATGTCCCACAGATCATGTCCCACTGATCATGTCCCACTGATCATGTCCCTCATGTGAAGGATGCACCGCTTGCTGAGTGTTCAGTGTCCGTTGGCCGAGCCAGTACGTGCGTGGCCCCACTGCTATGCACGTGCGCATCACCATGATGTAATTTATATGACGACGTCACTGTCGCTGTTACACACCACCTCCACTGACAACATCATCGCCACTGCATGCCACCTGAACATAGCGTCACTGAGATGATGGCTACGTTTAGATCTAGGATATGTTTCTCGTCAAACTTGTGTCACTGTTGCTCGCTTTCGTTATATGCATTACCATCCTCCTCCTCTCTCGTACAGGCACGCACACAAACACATTCACGCAAGCGCGTGCTCTCGCACACACATACGTGCGCGCGTAATGCATGTAAAGGAGAAGGCAGAAACTCCGATGAGACGGAAAACAGGAGAGTAAGTCAAAGGGGCGTAACTGATGATTATTCTCCTCCGAGAGAAAGTCGGCTCTTAATGTGTCACCACCCTAGTCTCTGTTCACATGTCCATTGTCCATCCTGCTGCACCATCCATACTGTCCTTGTCTAGGTGACACCAGATCCGTCACTCATCTGACACCTTCCACCTGCACCGCTGAGCCATTACAGTCTGGGGCTAACGAACTCGGGCGCAGCGCAAGTTGCAGTCTGCTGCTGATTCGAGAGTGTTAGACACAGTTTAGAGGACGCTGTGTTTTTGAAAATTGGTAAGACAGTTCTAATGTCGGAGTGTGCCATTGTGAAAGCATTTGTTTATGCAGCACTAGAACACTCTTTTACATATGCAATGAATACCCAGGAGGGCTTTGATATTTTAGAAAATTACGTCAGAAATCTCCGGAAAGTACCCTGACTTGCCTTGGATTTTGTCTAGTGATTTTAATGCCCCACAGCTGGTGTGTGTGAGGAAGGGTTGGGTGTTAACAAACGTACTCAGGTGCTAGAAGGCGTGGAGGAACCTGTGGAAGGTATACCGGGTGCAGCACGGAAATCAAAGGACAAAGGACATGGGTAGATATACCGCGTGTAGCACGGAAATCAAAGGACAAAGGACATGGGTAGATATACCGCGTGTAGCACGGAAATCAAAGGACAAAGGACATAGGTAGAAAGAAGTCTGGTCAAAAATGATTTGAACAACTACAGAGGAACTTCCTTGTTGAAGTTAGCACGTTATACAGTGGGGTAATCAATGACAGGCGGACTAGGTTCTGTGAGGAGAACAATTGTGGCTGTATACCGGAATCACAAGCCGGCTTCCGGAAAGGATACAGCACAACTGATAACGGCTTTTGCTTACAGGCACTTGTCCAGAAGTAACTAACAAAGCATGGGGGTCGTTTCTGTTGTCTCTTTGTTGATTTCTCAATGATGTACGATAGTGTAAACAGAGGAAAGTTGCTGTATCTGTCACTTCTTAGGGTAGTTCATGGTAAACTGTTGCAGAGCCTAGAAAGTATTACAAGCAGGTCGGGCACCAGCTAGGGTGGAGATGAAGGTAGCTGACCACTTAGAGTGCATGTCGGGGTCAGACGGTATGTCGGGGGTCAGACTGTATGTCGGGGGTCAGACTGTATGTCGGGGGTCAGACTGTATGTCGGGGGTCAGACAAGGCTGTGCTGAGTCCGCTGCTCTTCTCCATCTTGCTGTCCGAGCAGCATGTACAGTTATCTGGCTGTGGTGCACGGGGACTTGATCCTCTTACAGACTATACTTACAGCATATCTCTCCTCGTGTGTGCCGACGATTTAGCTATAGCGTCAGACTCAGTTGCAGATCTCCAAACGAAGATAAACTGTCTAGAAAGTTACTGTAAACAGTGGGGGCTGTCAGTAAATATGGATAAGACGAAGGTGGTAGTTTTTAAAAATGGAGGTTACGTCAAAAATTCCGAAAAACGGTTCTACGCAAGTAGATATAATCAGATCTAATCCAGTTATTGTTACCTTGTCCGATTTTCGACAGTCCTGAAGTCGAATTCCCTACCTGAAAACATACAAAAAATGACGTCCGTTAGCCCATTCAAACAGTACCTACACAGAAACGACGCCCACACCCCACCACACTGTTACACAGAGAAAAGAACAAATTGCTCATTGCCGTTTACGTCGCAATATGAGCAACCTCAGCGACGACTTCAACCGACGACACTTGACTGAGGATCCTTCCTGTGGATGCGGCTTTCTGCTCGAAACTGTCGAACACTACTTCTTGGTTTGCCCACGTCATGCAGAACAAGGAAAACAACACTGTCAGCACTAAATCAAGAATTCTTACATACAAACAACACTCTCCGCAGTAAATCAAGAATACTTAAATACAGACACCCTTTTACTTGGAAGTCCCTCCCTAGCAGTCGAGGAAAACGAACACATCTCCAAACGAGTCCAACACTACATCAAACTTTCTGAGCGCTTCCACTAGGAGCGATACCAGCGCCCTTGACACTGACTGTGAGTCCAACGCTGGACTGGATGATGCTGACGTACAATGGAAGAAATATTCCCTCCCTACACCTCACTCACCCCCCCTCTCTCTCTCTCTCTTCCGCTATCGCTCTTCCCGCTTGCCTTTCTAATTCATTATCGTCGCCCTGTGTTTGTATTTGTATTTGTATTCCTACTTTGTGCCTAGCCAGGGCTAGGCCTATATCAGCTGGCGTGTTGCCTGGCCCTGCCTTTGTACTTTGGTTTCACAAATAAACGTTTGTTTTAAAAAAAAAGTGGAATAAATGTGTTGAGTATGTGGTAGGAAAACCACATATAGCTTTGGTGGGGATAAAAAGGCTGTACTATCGGTTACACAACATGACAGCTGACACTGTATGCGCTATCGGTTACACAATATGACAGCTGACACTACTGTATGTACTATCGGTTACACAATATGACAGCTGACACTACTGTATGTACTATCGGTTACACAATATGACAGCTGACACTACTGTATGTACTATCGGTTACACAATATGACAGCTGACACTACTGTATGTACTATCGGTTACACAATATGACAGCTGACACTGTATTCCATGTATTTGATGTAAAGATTAAACCATATATTCGTCTGTGATTTGAGTTTTTAGAAAATGTGACCAGCAGGTGCACATTAATTTAAGCTTTGCACGATGGTTCTTGGTGCTGGATGAAATGTGAACAATAATATTGCACTGGGTGAGTGTGGCAGATTTCCTATGTATATGGATACGTACGTGCATATAGTGAAATATTGGTGTTGACTGTTGTGTGCGCCTGAGTACAGATACCCTAGACAGTGTTACAACATGTTATTCCAATATGATCTGTAACTGGGCATCGAGTAAGAAGCCTGTTAGTTTCACACAGTTTTGCCTGCGCTTGGTAAATGTAGCGTGTTGGTAATATGCAGTTGTTTATCCAAATGTTTCAATATCGAGTGACGGACTGTTCGAAGCAGAACTGGCATACAGATCTAGATTTACACTCGCATGAAGACTATTCTAATACTCACCCAGACTTAGAGCCAGCTACATGGACCAGCTTACGTCACTGGAGCATAGACGTCTAATTTGCTTGTTGCGATGTAGCCGTTTACTGTTAAATGGTATTGTGTAGTTTGGTAATAGTTATTATAATCCGGAATGTAAAACATGTGACCTTCATGATGTTGAAGATTTATGCCATATTCTCTTAATATGCTCTAGATATGCAGTTATTCGCCGCAGACTTATTCCAGGTTACTATATTACAAATTCCCGTCATCATTTAAAGTGCAGCTGCTGATTAGAAATCTTAGCGGGAAGCTAGCGTTTAAAATCGCTGTTGGTATCACAGAAAGTCTAACAAGTAGGAGTCAGGCTGTTTGATGCGCCAGTTGTTTGTATTTGTTATGCCGTGTTTTCACCCATGTATATTGCTGGTTGTGTGTGAACTTGTTGTTCATATGGGCCAGATGGCCTGAAAAAACTGAATAAACCCTATTATTATTATTACACACATGCGGGCGCGACAAACACATGGACACGCACCTGCGAGCGCGCACACACATACACATGAACGGACACACACATTTTTTTCCAGTCTCTTCTTGCACATCCTCGGCTATCCCAACATTTCTGCAAACAAATCGTTTATCTCAATCTCTTTACAAGCCAGTCCCCAGATAATATCACACAACCACAAATAACTGGTTATCTCGGAATCTCTGTCAGGTGCACTATTTATCTTAAAAATCCCTTCAGACAAAGCCTTAGTTGTCTCAAAACCACACAAACACGATCCCCAAACTCTCTTCACACAGATCCCCACTTATCTCAAAATCTCTCCACACAAATCCCCACTTATCTCAAAATCTCTCCACACAAATTCCACTTATCTCAAAATCTCTTCACATAAATTCCACTTATCTCAAAATCTTTTCACACAAATCTCCACTTATCTCAAACTCTCTTCACACTAATTT
Source organism: Lanistes nyassanus (assembly GCA_004794575.1). NCBI lineage: Eukaryota > Metazoa > Mollusca > Gastropoda > Architaenioglossa > Ampullariidae > Lanistes > Lanistes nyassanus. Next base: position 107,399 of record SMGT01003596.1, on the reverse strand, counting down.
CCACTTATCTAAAATTCTCGTCACACAAATCCTGTAGTCACTTTCTCAGTCGCTCTTCTCTCTCTTACACGCGTGTCCGCACTCACTCACACATATAATTTATTTGTAGTCATTTAAATCTCTTCACAAACATCCCCACATATTAAAATCTCTTCACACTAGCTTCTCAGTTAACTCAAAAACACACAAACACAAAACATTGATTAGTTCAACATCTTTTCACACTTGCACAGTTCGTCTCTTGTCTTAGAACCTTGTGCAAATCTCCACTTCTTCAATCATGCATCATTTTTAAGGGTGGGGGGGAGGGTTTTTTTTCGCGTATCGCCTGTACGTTAGGCACACTTTAGTCGCGATAATTCAAACGTTTCAGTACATGCTTCCATCAACACGCGCACCACAGTTCACAGTTCTCGGTGATCTTAAACTTCCGCCCCACCAAATCCTCGCTTACCCTTGTGTGCTTTATTTTTTCCTTCGCAAGTTTTGGGTGTCTTACTAGGAGACGAGTGTGCGGTCGGCTGCTGAAGGCCTGCAAGTTGGGCAGGAAGGCCTGGGCCCATCATGTCCGATCGTGTTTGTGCAAACAATAACATCACAGTAACTGTCGGGATACCGTTTATGAAAAGCTTTCTTTGTGAGCAGGCATCGTAAGTGGGTCTGCCGCTCAGGGGGCATCGCGACTGTCACGTACCTTCTCCGCAACCCCCTTCTTTCCCAACCCCGCTCCCAGTAAACATGCAGCAGTTTCGCCGTCTGTGAAACGTCTGTGCGTGTCGCGGCTAGTGTCACCGCCGCACGTCGCCGCACAGTGTTACGCAGCGTTAGTCGGTGCGGCAGCGGGGACTGGGGGGCGAGAAAGGTGTGCGCGCTTTGGTTGGCTGTGCAGCTGTGACTGACAGAACGAGGGTCCGTCTTCCAGGTGCGGAAAGTCGAGTGTTGTAAGAAGACAAGCTAGGTAGTTGGTGTGCAGCCGTGAAAGCGTGCGTATGGATACTGGTGTTTCATCTAGGATCGTGAAGTGTTGCGAAGAGCCGAGGTACTACGTGTGTGACCCTGTGCGTGCGCCTGGCGTCTCATTGTGCGTTTCC
>SMGT01003596.1:90538-106042 GCA_004794575.1 Lanistes nyassanus | reverse complement strand
CAGACTGTCGTGTGTTGCTGTACCTCCACACAGACAGTCGTGTTTTAATACCTCCACACAGACAGTCGTTTGTTGTAGTACCTCCACACAGACTGTCGTGTGTTTCTGTACCTCCACACAGACAGTCGTTTGTTGTAGTACCTCCACACAGACTGTCGTGTGTTTCTGTACCTCCACAAAGACAGTCGTGTGTTGCTGTACCTCCACACAGACAGTCGTGTGTTGTAATACCTCCACACAGACAGTCGTTTGTTGTAATACCTCCACACAGACTGTCGTGTGTTTCTGTACCTCCACACAGACTGTCGTGTGTTTCTGTACCTCCACACAGACTGTCGTGTGTTTCTGTACCTCCACACAGACAGTCGTTTGTTGCTGTACCTCCACAAAGACAGTCGTGTGTTGTAATACCTCCACACAGACTGTCGTGTGTTGTAATACCTCCACACAGACTGTCGTGTGTTTCTGTACCTCCACACAGACTGTCGTGTGTTTCTCTACCTCCACACACACTGTCGTGTGTTGCTGTACCTCCACACAGACTTTCTTGTGTTGCTGTACCTCTACACAGTCGTGTGTTGTAATACCTCCACACAGACTGTCGTGTGTTTCTGTACCTCCACACAGACTGTCGTATGTTTCTGTACCTCCACACAGACTGTCGTGTGTTGCTGTACCTCCACACAGACTGTCGTGTGTTGCTGTACCTCCACGCAGACTGTCGTTTACCTTCGCACGTCATTGAGTTTGTGCCTCCGACTCCACCCAGTGTGGCTTGTTTTACTATCCTAAATAGTAACTGCGTCGGTATCACTCATTCAAAAGGTGCTAACATCAAATGTGTGTTTATTAATTGAATGTGGTGCCTGAAACAGAAAACCAGAGACTCCTAAGCCCCGGAGGCGCTAAAAATTAAGGCTGTCATCCACACCCGGACGAAGGGTGGAGGACAGAACGGCGGTATTTACCTTCTTTCTTAACTGTGCCTCTACAGTGGCTTGCCCTAGTCTGTACTTTGTGCGTACTTCCAGTCTCACAGCACGTTCAGTCCTGTTCGGCATTTTCACACAGCTTTTCACACAACCTCACAGATAAACTTCTGCGTCTCCACACAGTCTCACAGTGGTGCTCTGTATTTCTACAAAGTCTGGTAAATGTAAAAATTGTCCCGTGACCTGTTTTGGTCGTCGGGGAGCTGGGGTGACACCCACCTTTCTGTAGACCATCATCGTGAAGCTGACGCGAATCGCTCCCCCCCCCCCCCACCTCGCTGCCTTACCTTTCCTGACTCTTGGGTCAGTTCCCCGTTGGCAGCTGTGTGAACCTGGGGAAGTGTCCTGCGGCGCACGGGTATCGAACCAGGGCCTGGAGGTTCGAAGGCCAGTGCTCTAACCACTCGGCCATCCCCCTCTAACAGTCTTCTCTATATTGTCCTGAATTTTCTGAGCTAAAGAGACTCAAATCGTTGCCGACCGATGAGCGACATTTCCTGAACCTTTGAGACAGCGGAATCATCTAAATGTGTTTTTGGATTTCTGTCGAGGAAAATTAGCTTGCACTGACTTCCACAGAATGTTACAATTATGTTTATTTCACAGTGTTTCGTATTTCCACACAGTCCTGCATACCGGGGATTTCCAAGCAACGCGTGTTTGGCAGCTGCTGCGAGTCCCGATACGTACAGTCAGTTATTAGACGCCCTTACGTTTACTGAACTACTACTGTCGGCAGAGCCTGTAGCTGGGACATGACACCCTGGATGAGAGTAAGATGGACACATGACAGTTCTGTATATTGAATGGCAGCAGTCCATTCCGCGAAACAAAAGGGATCCCACTTGCTGGTAGAATTTAAAAAGGAGAAAAAAGGGAGAACAAAGTCACACATTCGGAACACGTCGTATAAGTCTTTCCTGGGAGTAATCACGACTGTGTGGATTTAATTACTTTACTGCGAGTTGCCTACCAGGAATTCGTGTACCCTAGCAGCTCCATTTTAAACCCGTTCGGTAGACAACTGATCAGTGAGGTTTCCGGATATGTTGAGAGCGGAATCTTTTAAATGTGCTTTTGATTCCTGTCGAGGAAACTAAGCTTGCATGCATTTCCAGCGAACGCTACACTTGTGTTTATAAAAAGCATTTCCTGAGATCACTGCAGCACGGACTGACGGACTGACAGGAATATTGTGTGCTGCTGAAAAGGTACACGCAATATAGCAGGGTCCCAAAAGGATCGAAGCAAATCCCTTTGCCTCAGGAATTTCCGACTTCCATCTACGGTCATCGTGTGACCAGCCATGTGATCATTTCAGCCAGCAGGCGCAGTGTTTTTTTTTTTTAAAGCAGTATCTAGTTTCTATAACGGCAAGTGCAGGATTACTGTGCAGGGCCTCTTTCTGGAACGTGCCTTGCTATTCTATGACAACGGCCAAAGATGTTCACTGTGCAGATGACTGTGAGCATGTCTGACCGTTTCCGACTCCAAGTGCGCATGCGTGGCTATGTGTACCCATAAGCGGCGGGAAATTTTTTGTGTGTCGTCAATAATTGATGTTTATGCAAAAGTGATTGGAAGCTTGCTGACTCGCTAATAGTAACAGTAGCTTGATAAAAATGGCAGCAGGTCTAGGACGCAGACCATTAGTTATTGCGCACAACTTTTTCCGAAAGCTTGCCGACTCTCGTTTGCTGGTAGCAGAATGACAGTTCAGGATAAGAGCAGCTTGAGGAAGAAGATTAATGTCAGCGCCAAGATACCCAGCGAGCACCGGGTAGATTGGAAATTTTGTGCAGAAAGCAATTGCTTGAAAACATCTCCTCTTCCTCCTCCAACTTAGCAGAACGCGAGGTCAGGCTCGTTAATTGCCTCAAGCAGGAGTCAAATAATGTGTGGCCGCAAACAGTTAGTCCGAGAAGTGACAAAATACAGTCTGCAAATTCAGATTTAAGATTCAGATTTTTATTTATTATTTGAGCCTCTAGGGCTCAGAAAAAGTTCAAATAATAAATATTCAAAAAATGGTACATCATGACAACATGACACACACACACTCTTATGCAGGTACATATATAAGCCCTCATATACACACATGACACACATCTATTCATATCTACTAGAATTAATAAATATACAAACATGGAACATCGCGACAAAAGTGGAGTATAAAACCTCTCCATCAACAAGCACAATCTTATACACGTACATATAAAAGCACTCGTAGGCACACATGCACACATATATGCATATCAGCATACCTGCTAAAAGCTGTTGTGGAAAATTTTAATAAACTGTCATTCTTATCAGTACTTTTTTACAAGTAGACATGAGGTGGTGGAATTTATATGCGTTTGGGTGTTTTCTGTAGCATCTAGGTAATAGGTTATTGCGGACAGAATGAAATTTATCACAGGTAGAAAAAATAATGGAAATCATCCCCTGTGTGCTTACTGTTACAATGGCAGCAGGTGCTTCCCTGGGCAGATGTTGAATTCTGTACAAATCTAGTCTGCCTGTCGGCAACAAAATGCGATTTGGCTTTGTCAAAACTTGATTAAATCTTTTTTTGCCGGCTTTTCGGCACTGTGTCGTTCAAAGGACGTTGGATGGTTCGTTGCCAATGTTTTCCTTAGGAACCGTGTGACATCGACCTAAGGTCGCGACGTTCGCATGTAGGCAGGATGTGTTAAAGCGTTCGAGTTTCTAGCGAGTTTACAATTAGCCTGGTACCCTGTGGCACCTGGTACTCTGTGCCTCTGTGTGGCACCAACAGATATGCATTTTTTGTTTCTTCCACCGTCTAAGGGCTCAAGATCCGCGCTGTTATAAGGAGTGTTTTCTGGTGTGGGGTAGTATTTTCCTGTAGATTGACGTTGAATACGAAATTAGTTTTCGCATCTGTCCCCCTCATGGTTTGTCTTGCAGTCATCTCAACAGGTCCCCGTGCTTATCATTCTCCGGGTCGCCGTGATGATCATACCTGAGAATAAGCTATCACACCTGGCTGTAGGTGTCACATCTTGCCAGGACCAGACATTGATCACGCGTGATTCAAATGCAGACGACAGCGTGCTCAGCTTGTACCCGCGGGGCTTCAGGCAACATCTTGAGGTTCTGCACTAAAAAAAAAAAATTCTGTTCTTCAGTAATAATTTCAGATCAGGGTTCAAAACATATGTAAGAGCTGCTGACCTGGACTGAAAAGATACCTTTCTGGAGCTGTATTCATGGCCGTTGGTTAAGGCTAAACCAGTGGTCATGAATACGGCTCCTGGTCAGATGAGAGTGGTAGATGCTAGAGACCATTGTGGTCTGCGTTTATCTCGTCAGTTGACATCTTTGGTGGTTTTATGGGATCTGGGCTGAATCGTATGAATAGACTTTCTTAGACGTAATATTTCCCTTATTTTTTGTTCCTGTTGTAACTCTCTCTACCTTGTGTACACACTATACGCACGCATACATTACCTATGTACGCGCCGCATACGTACTCCATGGTGCGAAACTCCGATCGATCAGCCCCCAACGCATATTCTGAATTCCTGGGAGGAAAAGAAACGGCTCGGCACCAGACCACAGCTTGGAGGGTTGAAACTCACCCGGACTCACACCGGTACGCTGCACGCAGTGAGACTGACGGAGAAAACTGCACGACGGCCTGCCAATTAGATCCGAAAAAAAGCCCAGGTTGGGCAAGTGGGATCAAAGGCCTCGGGCGCCGGGCGGGTGTTAAGACGCCGTGCTGACTGGCAGGGCTGGGAGGGCTGCCATTGACAGCCCGGCGCGAAGATTAGCTGCACCTCGACAGAGGGGCCGACCAAGGAGTGCAGCTCCTTACAGACAGTCAGTGATGATGTCTTTTGATCCTCCTGTAATCGTCTCGCGGCCAGGCGGCGCTCAATAAATCGCATTCCCCGCCCTCCCCCCCGCTCCCCATACACACCCCACCACCTCCGCCACTCTCTCAAGCTGTTCCTACACCGGTGCGTGCTCTCGTGCAACACCTTGGCAGTAAAAAGCTACTTGTACGGTCAACTCGTTAACTTACCGTTTCACTCCTCCCTTACCCCATTTCTGGCAGCTCACCTTGGTCGGTACTTGTCGTCTGGTGTCAGAAGGGAACTTGATTGTAATTTGCCTCGTTCAGTGGCCAAACTCACGTCACCCCCTCCCCGGCTGTGACTTCAAGGGAGCTGTCCAGTTCTACCCCGACAGGTGGCCTGACGTGATGACCTTGTCTTGTTGCAGACTATCCATCATGTGTCAGTCGTTGAGTTGCTGCCGTTGTTGTTGCTGACAAAAACAAATTTACTGACCTATACATCTAAAACTAATTAGCCCGATTGGTTGATTGGTTAATTTAGAAGGACAGTGTTTTCATCTCGCGGTGATTTCGCCCAATGGGGCCGGGTCAGGGTACTATTAACAGTGAGCAGCCAGATGCTGATGTTCAGGGGACGGCCATGGAGTCGGGAGAATGTTTAACTCTAGGTTGTAATCCTTGGCCACTCCTGGATTGGAACCATCAACCTTCCACGCCTCACTCCGAAGCTCTCTACCACAGCGCTGTCCACTACTGGCATCGAAAGCTAAGCTGGTTGGTTATTTAGAGGGACAGCGCTTAAACCTTGCGATAATTTCGCACTATTTGGGATGGGGTCCTATTACTAATCTATGCACTGAAAGAACCACCAGACTGATAGCTGCAGTAAGATAGTCAGTGCGGACAGGCAGTTTAATGTGCGAGGAGATGGCCGAATGGAGTTTGCACAATGTATAACTCCAGGAAATAATCCTTGGCCACACCAGGATTCGAACAAGCAACCTTCCACCTGGTAGTCCGCAGCTCTACCAACTGAGCTATTCAGACCCCTCTAGTGCTAAGTAGGCCGCTTTTGTGCCATAAATAGACTGCCTCTTCCCGGTGTGGTTCGTCTCAGCATGTATTATTCTCCCTATATTTTGTCACCCTCACTTTCTACGTCTCCACGTCCGATCAAGAAAATTATATACGTCATGTCATTCCAAGCCTGCCATTACAGTTTGAAAACAGTTTGTTACTGAGCCTAAGTGTGTTTGTAACGTCACTAATAAATCCAAAGTGCCTCTAGTGCACACCGACAAAGAGGTACGATCTTTGTCAGTGCCTGCCAGTCTGTTGACATGCGCTCACTGTGTCGTACTTGTCTCACAGATGTCAGCTAATTGGCACGCAGCTGCTATATACAGTGTCGGTACAGTCAGCACGCATGAAACACAAGTTCACAGTTCGGGTCTTGGTTTCACGTATTTCTATCACAAGCATGCAATGTATGGGCACAGCGTCACTATGCCTGTGTCAAAAACCGTTCTTAAATTCCACCAACTACCCGAGCGAGCGAAGCTATCAGGCAGAAATCAGCACCCGGTTGAGCGCCACCCTCAGTTTGAGGACATGTTCGGTTGTCTCCTGGTGTCATCGGTTATCGCTTTGGTCATCGGGGCCAGCGATGGGGCGGATAGACTACTGAATGGCGACCCGCGTAAACATCGGGCAAAGGGAAACTTGTACACAACGACTTTGTTATTGGTGGTGGTGGTGGTGGTGGTGGTGGTGGTGGTGGTGGAGGTGGTGTGTGTGTTGTTGTTGCTCTATGGTTAGTGCCTTGATGTATCTTTAAATATGATTTTTCACAGTATCAACCTTCCTTGCACATTCGATGCGCGTGCATGCATACAAAGCGCACCCATGAGCTCTACCTGCAATGTGCTTTCCTCCTTAGGCGTTTTTCTCTCTTTTTTTCCTTATACACACAGTCACGCACGCACGCACACACACACACACAGTTTATGATTATATTGGAATTATACCAGACGTCATCCCCACATTATGACAATAAAAACTAATAATAACATCGTAAACTGTGTCAACAGCCGGTCATTCAACAGCTACAATCAGACATGTCACGTCAGAAGATCGTACATTATTCTCAACGCTCATCTGGCTCACAACTCTTATGTGTGCGACTCAATGACGATTTAAAACATCAAAGGTCTTTGTACGAGGTGGAAGGGGTCGTTAGAACTATTTCTGCAGGATTAAGCATTAATGTGTGAGTTTGGTGGGAAGGGTGGGGGAAAGAACCTGTCTGTAAATATATCTGCAGACCCTTGTTCTCTTGGGTGGTGCTGTTAAATTGAACTCCCACCGAAATAATCCTCGACAGCGTAACAGAATGCACTTAGCATCACTGATATTACAAGGCTGTGTATGGAGTAGCTCAGGAGACGCTATTGCCCTGATGGGTTTAAGTTTGCAGTTTATCGTATCTTTATTCCGGAAACACACACACACACACACATCTATATGCACGCATGTATCCATCCGTCTGTACATCCACACATTGCATACGCCCGTGTTTTGTCCAGATACACTCGTGCACCAAGATTCCTGCTATAACTTCGTTGTAATCTACTTGGATTCATCAATGGCGAAGTTCCAGTCCCCGCAACAGGTGAGACCAGATTGCAGCAATGTATAATTAATCGCGAGGAATGGTTCCATCACATCGGATTATGTAAATGTTGTGATGAACGCCCTCAAAGAAAACCTGCCAGACCAGTGGGTTGCAAAGATCCAAAGCCTTTGTTGCGTGCAAGGTGGGCAACAGTCTTGAGGGTTGCAGACGGCCCTGCACTCGTGCTGCGACCGTCGTTTGTCGTCTGGATGCGAAGTGCCGTCAGGGCGCGCGCGGCACAGACATCAATACGGGCCCTCGGTGCAGCGCGTGCGACAGACAGCAAGCCCTGGATAATCGTCCTTCGCTGAACCCTCCACGCTGCACTGTCGACACGGCCATGCACGCTTGGTCGATATGCCGCAGCAGTTAAAATATTAATTTAAAAAACACACAGAAACCCCGTCTCAGTCCTGTGCTAGTTTATCGCGGTCCGTTGCGTACTGGGAGTCTTTCCCATCGGAGCCAAGACCCTGGACTGTGCTGAGACTGAATAGCGTGTGGCGTAGAGTAGTGTGGTGGGCAGGGGGGGGGGCTGAAAAATCTAGATCCGGCAACACAGTTCAAGGTCTTGGTCCATAGCTCAGCGTAGATCTTACTGCGTCTTTTCTTTCAGAACTCAGACCCTGCGCTGTTCTGGGGGGAGACTGAATAGTGTTGGGGAGGGGGTGGGGGTGGGGTAGGGGGGATGTGAAGAATCTAGCTCAGGACAGAACTGAGTGGACACTTCTGTGTCCTTAAATCTTCAGCAGTGGTACTGCTTTCAGGGTTTCTTTCTGACCTCCCCTACTGTGTCTTTAAATCCTCACAGTGGTACTGCTTTCAGGGTTTCTTTCTGACCTCCCCTACTGTGTCTTTAAATCCTCACAGTGGTACTGCTTTCAGGGTTTCTTTCTGACCTCCCCTACTGTGTCTTTAAATCCTCACAGTGGTACTGCTTTCAGGGTTTCTTTCTGACTTCCTCTACTTGTTTGCCTCCTTCTGTCCTATCGTGCGGTGAGGCAAGTGTAGCGCTATAGATCCCCTTGCAGTCTGATTGACTGTCACATCAGCATACCCAGGGTGGACTTACAATGCATGGTATGCGGTATGAGGACCGCCCCTTTGACTTGCTCTGTGAAATGCAGGGTTAAACTCAGAAATTGCGACTGATATGTGTCACGACTGTTTTGAGTGTTAACCTGGAAACGGTAACTGTGATCGCCAGGAATGTCTTGGTATTTAATGTTAATTGCGCAAATGGTTGGCCTGGTGGTAAATACGTGAAAATGGACACCCCATCACAGTCTTGCCAGTAAATGTTAAACTGGGAATTAGGACAGTGACAGTATGCCGTGATTATGTCGGTTTTTTGCATGTTAACCTTGAAGGTGTAATTTTGACAGCCCGGCATTCTGCTATGGTGCTTAAGCTGAACATAAGAAAATGTTATTGAACACACGTGCGCGATTCTGTATATGTTTAAATGGATGTGTCATTTCGTGCATGTGTTATTTGAGTTTTAGTGTACGCGCTTTTATCTATGTGTATATATACGTCTAGGTTCTGTGCATTCTTTTCCTTCCTTTGGACGTCCTTCTGTCCAAGTCAATAGTCGGGGCGCCGTGTCGCCAGAGCTTTCGCATTCACTGGAAGCAGTGAAGCACAGTCCCGGAGCAGGAAACTTTCCTGTAATCGATGACAGAGCGACAGCTTTTACCCAAGTCCTGCCTGCAATCTTTGTCAAAATCCCGTTTTGTTTGTATCCTACCTGTAATCAATGGCAGGACCGTGCCGCACTCTTTATTTCAATCTTGCCTACACCCAGTTATCGACAGCGAAGTAATTCATTTCGTGAAATATTGATACTGTTCCTTTCCTGCTAACAAACGCTTCCCTTATTGTGAGTTCTATGTTCGTGTCGGTAACAAGTACACTGTACAAGCATTGCAGCCTGTTGTCGGTTCCGATGTACACATACTCTCATTTGTACCATCCTCCTGTGCTCCCTTCTCATTCTCTGATACTGCGCGCCCGCGTGTATGTGTGTGTGTGCGTGCGTCTCTGCCTGCATGAGTGCGTGCGCGTTCGCGCGCATGTCTGTGTGGCTTTGTTAGTGTGCATTTATTAGTGCGTGATTGTGAGCGTGTATTTGCATATCCGTGAAGCAGCGTGCGTGCATCTGTGTCGTATCTGACCACCCGCCGGCATACTTCAAGAATTTGTCTTGTGGGGAGATAACTGTTGACGTAACGATTCTGAAAACTACTATTTTCGCTGCCAATGAAAGCAAGTCCAATAGCTCTGGTCAAGCGTATAGTTGTCCAGCAGTTCTGGCACGCTGGCGAGTGGATAGTGTGTGTGTGTGTGTGTGTAACTGAAACTTTGACTTGTGTGAAAGCTATTAGTAAATCACTTATCTCTATGAGCCACGATAATCTGTGTAGTGTACATTTCAGTGGCTTGGTATGGCACGTCTATTTCTGTACTAATCCCAGGCCTGGACTCAGATGGAGTCCTGTGGGTGGTGGAGCACACATCATACCAAAAAAGTAAAACGCAGAGAAAAAGAAAAGAACGAGAAAAAAGTAGAAAAGGGTGTTTAAAAAGTAAGAAGGTAAGGCAAAGCTGGGTCAAAGATCAAAACACCCGACTGTTGGAAAAGATATTGTTCACACTTGCCGAGCCCGTCTTGCAAAGCACACTGGAAGGCGGAAGGAGAAGAGGAAGGCAAAGGAAAAGCTGGCCTGACGTCATCATGGACAGCACTAGGCGTCCCAGTTCTGCTAGGCATGGCAGAAGACGGACCAGTTTGTGTGGTGGTCACGACCCACACTTACGCTTACATGCGCCTCTACGTACATCGTAACTTTACACCACCTCCCGACGAGGTGTAACTCGCTCCGGCTCGCACGTAACGCGAAATCTCGCCAACGAGAGGAGAAAAAAAAGCAAACCGATTAGTTTATAGGCTGTATATGCGAAATTGTGCTGTTAAGCTTGCTGAATAACACAGTAAAACTGTCCCTCCCTTTTTCAAGCAAGATTCTTATTTCATCTGCTGTGAAATTCTTCGCCCTAGGGCCGCGATTGCTTTAGTTGCAAATTTCGAGCATGGCCGACAGCAAAAGCTCTCGGGTAATCCACGGATGGACCGAGCATGCTACGAAGGATGGCAGAGATGTCGGAAGCTGCATCCCGCATGTCCCCCTTACGAACTTCTAGGTCACGGGACTGAGGTGAGAAATGAGAAGAGATGAGATTCCCGATATAGCCTTATACGCCCTGGTACTATACCTGTCGTCCCGAACACAACAGGCGATCAGCCATCCGCGGCTGGCTCTAACCGCTATAAATAAATGCTCGTGGGTGTGTCCTGATGTCAAGTCGGTGTCCTCCGGATTAAGGTAGCTTTGTTCTTAGATTTGCTTAGTCAATGCTCGGACCTGACCTAGTTAAAGGTGCGGGACGCCCTTACGTTTCCCAGCTTAGATGCCGCTCTTTCTGGCTGTTCGGAGATGATCTGATTACCCCAGTTGCTTACACTCAACACACATGACTGGAGTTGATTGTCGCAGCTTCTGTGACGTCCTCGCTCTTAACAGCGCTTTGTGCTGTGTGCCAGGAATAATAACAGGTGCTATGCTGGACCTGTCCGTGGCAGGAATAATAAAAGGCACGTATGTCAGACGTGTCCGTTTGCCTTGCTTGTGTGTGAGATCAAATCTCGGGGCTGTCTGGCGAGGAGCGCCTGTCAGTGTCAACATCACTCATGCAGTGTTCACGGCACCGTGTTAGATCTGCCTGGCGCCTCGTCCTGTCGTGGGAGCTCTGTGTTAATTAACCTCGGTCGAGCAGTGGCGCCATCGCAAATTTTTCGTCTGCTTACCTGCTACGGTGTTCCTCTCATTACCTGTCTCTCTCGCTCAGTCTTTACCCGTGTTCATCGTTCGTTTCTCTCATGCGCGTTCAACCGCACGCACCCATGCACCATCCTCATCACGCAACTTTCCCCCAACATGCAGGTGAGTGCACGTTGGCGTGTACGCGCTCGCACTCGCACGCAGAAACACGCAGTAGTTTTTCTTCTTGTCCAGAAAAGCTCCCGTTTGACTCGACGTCCTTCTACATCACCCTGTAACTTTCCACGGTCATTGGCTGCGCTGCGTGAAGGCTGTGCACACACCAGTCCCACAATTCCGTTCTGACAGTTGCATTAGCGAACTGAAGCAGCCGTTACAAACAGCCATTGGCCCAAGATGTAAACACTGGAGCTGTGTGTTCGGCCGCCAAGGCCACTTGGCCTCCCCTCACGCTCCACTGAGAGACTTTTCACTGGCACTGAGTACGTTTACGCACGCAGAGAATGGTCGAAACCAGAGGACAGAGAGAGTGAACTGTGGGGGTGGAGCCATATTCTAAATGTTGCGGAATTTGCTTGGCTTGTGCTTGTCAAGCCAGGCATGTGACGGCTTTCTGTGTTATATAGCAACATATGTATTTTCCAGGCTATATAGCAAACTAGGCATGTGATGGCTTTCTGTGTTAAACTCCAACATGTACTGCCCATGAAACAGAAATGTAAACTCTGTGATTTTTTATATAATGCAAAATGCAACCCACCATAGATTCTATTGTCTACATGCTATATTGTCCATGTCTCACCATAGATTCTATTATATGTGTGTTATATGGACCCTGTGTTTCTCACAATAGATTCTATTGTCTGTGTGGTATTTTATCCATGTATTTCTCACCATATATTCTATTGCCTGTGTGGTATGTTGTCCATGTGTTTCTCACCACAGGTTCTGTTGCCTGTGTTCTATATTGTCCATGCGTTTCTCCATAGATTCTGTTGTCTAAGTGTTGTATTGGCCATGTGTTTCTCGCCATAGATTCTATTGTCTATGTGCTATATTATCCATTTGTTGTGCTGTGACTGCTCAACGCCGTTTTCCTCGAAATGGTTTGCTGTTGGACGGACGGATGCTGGCTGAACTTGGCTAACCATTGTCACTGGAAAACGCGCCATACAGATCACGCGCCATCACGCGGCATACAGATCACAGCAAGTGGCGACTTCGGGAATTACGGGGTGAACAAGCAGGTCTGGAAGAATGTCCCGTAATCTCCCAACAAAGTGCCTGTGATCCGTCAGTCAACACACACCTGGGGTGGCTTGCGTGAGCGTTCGTGTCTGCTGTTCCGCACATACAATCAGTGTTAGGCCCGTCCACCCAGTGTAGTTTACCTCAGCCTTTACGTATGGAAGGATCATCAGACGCGCACGTGCAACGCGCCGTAGGACGAAGGCTGGCTGGCCGTCAGACGTCCTGACGTGCCACCTGCAGTCTGGCCGCCATGGACAACGATCAGACGCTGAAAAATGTTGGCAGGGCAGGGGCCGTCACTCTGAAACTGTTCGCAGTTCAGGAGTTGTTAATCTAGTTACAGGAGAATGTTAGCAATTCCTGGGCTGTCAACTCTAGTCATCGGAACATATTGGCAGGTCCTATTCCGCGGAGAGGTCTAGCTATTTAGTCCGCTGGTAGCCAGTAAACACGGACAGTAAACACGGTTCGTAGTTGGATAGCACCCCAAGACTGTAGGACAATGGAAGCAAAGACATCAAAGACCTGCTTCGTCTGAACTCTCGCTCTAACTTTTGTATGCGAGACGGGTATAGTAGTCTTCGTACTTTATACTTTTTGTCTGTCTGTCTGTATGTATGTCTGTCATTTCAGACAAATATCACTTTTTTTCTCCTACCTGTAGGTATGAGCAGCCTGTATCGTCTGGCGACACGCCCATACAACATTTTGTTTACCGCTGACCTTGAGGTGACCTTCTACATGCCGTCTAACGTCTCGCTTCCAAACGCCTTCGTGCGCCTGCAGGGGTTCAACCCCCGCATTGGACAGTGGCAGGAGATCACCAGCATGGGGCTGCCTTTAGGACAGACCACGGGAACCCTCCTGGTCGTGTGCGGCATAGTGGAGTTTGAGGGACAGTAAGTACTTGATTGGCTGATGAGCTAATTAGGCAAACATATTTTTTGGAATGAGACGAGACCTACCAGAGTGCAATGCCAGCAGCGAGTCCTGGAGAAGATGATGCTGTTGCATACCTTCAGTAAATAAATCGGTTGGATGGGGGGGGGGGCGGAAGGATGGAGGTATGGATAGACAACGGTTGGTGAGTGGCAGATAGTCTCAGACTGCGGTGTCAAGAACAGTATATGATGTCAGCGTGTGGCAGCCTGCGGTGCCCAGACAAGCAACGAAAAATGCGTGTGCTTGTTCTGCTATAATTTGAACTTGAAAATAATGCGTGTTGATCTACTTGGTAGGAACCCTGCAAATAGAACCTCGTGACCAGAGTGGAAGGTACACTGGATGACCCCTTACACGTGCCTCTTTGAGGTGGCAGGCGGTATTTGACAGAATGCCGTCTGGATAATAGATGATGTATGCGATAGGCATTATTAACTTGTGCTGCCTGTGTAGGCCCTGTGTGACAGGCACGCCCTCGTTATGATTATGCCCTATGTAACAAGTATACCTTCACAATGGTAATGGCCTACGTGAAAGGTACATTTTCACTATCCTAATGCCCTGTGTGACAGGTACAAGTACCTTCACTATGCTTATGCCCTATGTGACAGGTACACCCTCACTATGCTAATGCCCTATGTGACAGGTACACCCTCACTATGCTAATGCCCTATGTGAAAGGTACACCCTCACTATGCCTATGCCCTATGTGACAGGTACACCCTCACTATGCTAATGCCCTATGTGACAGGTACACCCTCACTATGCTAATGCAGACGACGGGACCGGTCTTGGCGGAGACGACGTTCCATGCTCTGTGGCCAAACATGGCGCTACGCCTGCCGTCATCTCACCAAGCTCTGACGTCAAACGTCTTTCTGGAGATTCACTCTAGCGCCACCTGCCGGTCACGTCTGCACCGTGAGTTCGTGTCGCTGGTGCTGTCCTACCAGCGGACGGAGGGGGCAACAGACACCGTCCCCCTGCTGAGGCAGCCGCGGGAGGTGGAGGTCAGCAACTTCACGGACATGGACAAAAACTACACGCGGTGGACCTTCGCCTGTCAGGCCTTCGACCTGGAAGGCTCCTACCAAGCCTCGCTAGAGGCTTCATCTGGTCACGTGATCTGCGTGTCCAACGTCATGGAGGTCACCTTCACGACTGCCTACCAGATGTCTGTGCCCGCGCGCAGCGTGTTTCCGTGCACCGACTTCATCACCGTGACGTACACCCAGCCGTCGTGCCCTGGCGTCGATGACAAGATCCGCTTGTTCTCGCTGCACCGGCCGGCCGGCTCGCTGGCTGCACCTCTGCAGCGCCGCTACGTGGCCGAGCAGTCGGCGCACCCCGACAAGGACAGCCTGACCTTCAGCTGTGCGCACCTCAACCGGACGGTGACGGGCTACTGCTTTGTCTACTTCACGGTGGCGCGCCTGGGCGCCGTAGTGCAACAGAAGCAACTCTGTCTGCCCACACTGCCTAATGCAGGTACGGGTAGAAGACACTGTCAGCAACAATACATCACGGTGATACGGGTAGGAGACAGTATGTCAGCAATACATCACGGTGATACGGGTAGGAGACAGTATGTCAGCAATACATCACGGTGATATGGGTAGGAGACAGTATGTCAGCAATGCATCACGGTGATATGGGTAGGAGACACTATGTCAGCAATACATCATGGTGATACGGGTAGGAGACAGTATGTCAGCAATACATCATGGTGATACGGGTAGGAGACACTATTGTCAGCAATGCATCACGGTGATATGGGTAGGAGACAGCATGTCAGCAATACATCACGGTGATACGGGTAGGAGACAATATGTCAGCAATACATCACGGTGATACGGGTAGGAGACAGTATGTCAGCATTACATCACGGTGATACGGGTAGGAGACAGTATGTCAGCAATACATCATGGTGATATGGGTAGGAGACAGTATGTCAGCAATGCATCACGGTGATAT
>SMGT01003596.1:55755-90502 GCA_004794575.1 Lanistes nyassanus | reverse complement strand
GGAGACAGTATGTCAGCAATGCATCACGGTGATATGGGTAGGAGACACTATGTCAGCAATACATCATGGTGATACGGGTAGGAGACAGTATGTCAGCAATACATCATGGTGATACGGGTAGGAGACACTATTGTCAGCAATGCATCACGGTGATATGGGTAGGAGACAGTATGTCAGCAATACATCACGGTGATACGGGTAGGAGACACTATTGTCAGCAATGCATCACGGTGATATGGGTAGGAGACACTATGTCAGCAATACATCACGGTGATACGGGTAGGAGACAGTATGTCAGCAATACATCACGGTGATACGGGTAGGAGACAGTATGTCAGCAATACATCACGGTGATACGGGTAGGAGACACTGTCAGCAATACATCACGGCGGTACGGATAGGAGACACTATGTCAGCAATACATCATGGTGATATGGGTAGGAGACACCATGTCAGCAATACATCATGGTGATATGGGTAGGAGACACCATGTCAGCAATACATCATGGTGGTATGGGTTGGAGACACTGTCAGCAATACATCACGGCGGTACGGGTAGGAGACACTATATGATAGCAATATATCATAGCGGTACGGGTAGGAGACACTATATGTCACCAGTACATCATACTGATACGGCTAGGAGACACTATGCCAGCAATACGTCACAGTGATAGGAAGGCTTGAACACTATCTTGGTATTTAGGCAACAAACAGACGGACTGCAATACGTGGGATTATGTCTACAATATATAACTTTTCTATGGCCTAATGCGCTACCTACATTGCACTTTGAATTATTACTTGGAATGCATTTGTTTAACAGTAGTAGTTTTGTAAACGATGCCTTACGATACAAATTTTCCTCTCTTTTTTTTATCTGCTCACATACGGAAATGATGTTGGTAAGTATATTGAATGTTTTCAAATGTTGTCTGGTGTCGTATGCCTACTTTATATTTCTCTGTCAGTCCTTGCAAAACTTTTTTTCGCTCACACATTTGACGAGTGAATTTGACAGCTGTAGTATATCGACCAGGAAGAGTGCTCGGGTCTTAACTGCACTCAATGCAACTGCTTACATTTTCTTCCTGGGCTCACTGCACTGAAAATTTGCATTTTTTATGCAGTTGAATTGCTTATGCAGTACTCGGATAACATTCGCATATATACCTTGCTATTGTTTGAAGGATTATACTTCGGTATCTGTGTAATGTTCTCAACACCCTACACCTGCAGATCAAAACTTTCTATTTCCTTCGGAACAGATCTTCCACAAGATGGGGGCTGGAGTCCGTGGACCAGTTGGAGCGCGTGTTCAGTCACCTGTGGCATTGGATCGCACAGTCGTTTCCGCATGTGTAACGAGCCGCCTCCTGTGCACGGCGGCTACTTCTGTGAGGGAGAGGCCGTTGCCGTTGATCGATGCCAGGTGGCGTGTCCAGGTGAGCATGATGTGCAGAGACCTGAACGGACTAGAGACTAACAACTGCTTGTTCTGTGCGTTAAAAGCCTGTATGTCACGAAGCCATCTGTAGCTGTGCTTTGTTATTACCATACTCATATACCGTCGCTACTTTTTACATTGTCTACCATCTTCATACGCTGTCTGGATCAACTTTCCTGTGTCTGCCATCTTCATACGCTGTCTGTATCCTTTTTGCTGTGTCTACCATCTTTATCCGCTGTCTCTAGTTGTACTCAAAGTTTGCCTTCCGCCGCCATTTATATCAGATGTCAGTCGCCGTATATAAATCCTTCGCCTATTTCTCTTTGTTTGCCTCTCTTGCTGCATGCAATATCGGTATGTGTACTCTAGCACTACCGGGTAGTCACCCGTTCCAAACTTCCTGCATTTTTCCCACAACGTTTGGTTACCTGCCGCGCTGCCTGGCTACAGCCCTTACAGCAGGAAGAAGAGTGCGCGATGATTGCATACTCTGCTGCGGGCATGCCCGTTAGCCCGTTAGCCCGTCTGGCAGCCATTTCCTGTGTGTCATGATCAAGTACTTTGGCGGCATCAACCCCGGACTAGATTGTGTCTGCTGATCTGCGCGTGACAGTGGGCGAGAACCGCGGATCAAGATGACTTGCCTGTGACAGTGAACGAGAACAGCGGATCAAACTGATTTGCGTGTGACAGTGAGCGAGGGTAGTGGGGGGTGGGCAAGCAGGGTTCCGACATTACTGTGGGAATCTGGCGTGTGGCAGCGCAATAAAGATGACGGCCATGACAGTTGCTTAACTAGTTGGTTTCGCGTTGCACGTGTGCCTTCGCAGGCTCGGGGTGATCAGTAATCAGCTAGAGCAGATGGTTCCAGCGATTTTGTACAGCGACTGTGTGATGCTGATCGGGAGCCCCAAGCGGCTGGACACAACCACACATACCAACAGAATACCTTGCAAAGCATTCACACTCAATTCACCTACTCTCAAGACAATGACACTCGGAAAAGCATCCTCTGCTTCGCGGAATTTAGGCAGTGGAGTACTGGTTGCCTGCCTGTCCTGTCTACAACCATCGTCGTCATTATCATCTGCCCTTAGCCTCAGAGACCGTCAGGGCACCACTGACGACCTGGCAGCCAGCTTCCTCTGTTTCTTTTTATCGTCTGCCAGTCTCTGGGTTTCTGCACACGTTATCAGTTCACTCTTGGACATCGTTCTCCCATCGCTTCCTCTGTCTGCCTCTTCTTCTTTCTCCCTGTACTTTACCTTGCACAATGTTCTTCGCGTGTCCTGATCTCGAGATGCACCCCGTACCGTTTCAATTTACGCTCTTTTTTTCAGCAGGTCCTCACATGGTCCAATGGCTTGCCGTATCCTCTTTCGTATTGCCTCATTGGTGATGTGCTCTCTGTACGAGATCTGAATGGCCTTTCTGAAACATCTCATCTTTACCGCTTGAATCCATCTCTGCAGATAGACTGTCAGGGTCCATGTCTCACAAGTCGATGGCTAGGGCGCTAATCAATCTCATCTTGGAACCAGGGATGATGTTTCCATTCCAGATGGTTTCAGTTTTTTAAGTGCTGCAGTTTTCTGTGATATTCTGACTTTGAGCCTCCATCAATTACAATGGACCCAAGGTACTTGAAGCTGTGGACCGATTCTAGCTTGCTGGTCTTGATTTTGATGTTAGTGCTGATGCCATCGTTGCTGGCCATCAGTTTGGTCTTTCCTCCACTGATCTCTATGCCATAGGCTGTTGATGACTTGTCGGTAAGCTCTTTTTGATTGCCAGTAAGCCATCAATGTCGTCAGCAAAGTTATTTTTCTGCCACCAATTCTGTTCCTTCATGACCTTCCAGAAAGCCTGTCATTGTTTCTAGGAAAACGTTGAACAAAAGACAGCCTTGTCGTACTCCGACCGTAGTCCTGAACCATTCCCCTGTACTTCCTTTGAAGAGTACTGCGCTGGTAGCTTTGTTGTAGAGCTGTTGTTCTGTGACACTGATCAGTTTGCTGTTGATGTTCTACATCTTCATAGCTACCAGGTCAAACATTATCCCAGTAACTTTTTAGTTTATTGACCTTTTTCAAGTGGAGCCGAAAGGTCATTATCACCATGTCATTTTCGCGTCCAATGTCAGCTCCTAGAAAGCTTTTGGTTCTTGCAGTTTTTACACCTGACCGCAAGCGTCTCAGTAGCATGACGTAGTCAGTCTGATTTTTGTGTTCCTCGCTGGAAGAGTGCCATGCCCATTTCCTGGATGCTTCGTGGCCAAGAGTGTCTGGCGGCATGAGGTCGGTGTAGATGACAAACTCCAGGAGTCTTAGGCCTCTCTTGCTGGTCTCTTCATTGCAGGATTGGCCGCATCTTCCCTGGCAGTTCCACACCCGTCCTCTCCCACTTTTCAGTCTCCCTGGACAACGATGATGTCTTTGCTTGGCGTTTGGTCCACTACTTACGGCAGGTGATCCTAGAACTCGTGGACGTCATCGTGCCATGATCTGACGATGGACCATGGGGTCGTATGATGGTAAATCGAGATGAGTCGACTGGAGACTGGGCGGCAGCTCATGACACAGTTTACAATATCTTTGTGAACTACACGAAGGAACCCAGAGCCTTGTGCATGTTTGTCCTCTTTCCCACTTAAGCAGACCTTGTGTCCACCATGTTGGTGTTTCCCTAAAGTTATTCGGCGTACCTCACAGACTCCCCCCCCCCCCAGGATAGCCGAGTAGTACTTTTTCATTTCGTGAACAAGTTCTCCAAGCCTTCCTTCTTCTTTTAGCATTCTAACATTCCACATATCACTGATGAGGTCTTTTCTGGGACAGATTTATTTGGGTGGTCCGCCAGTGGACAACCACAGAGTTTATAGCTACAACTTGTTCTACATTGAAGCAGGATGCGCACTGACAGTAGGGAGTGAGCTTGGTGGACTTCAAGTGGTGGACGTTTAGGGCTGCTGTAGTAGGTTCCCATAATGAGGTTCAGCCTTTATAATTTCCAGACACAGAAAACGGCGCCTATTGGCTGAAACTGTCACATGCCTGAATCAGCGTGATCGCATGGCAACCATCCTTGGTAGACGGAAAGTCCTAAACCCAAGGGGACTCAATCACTGTCGAATCCCCCCCCCCATTGTCAGAAGCCTGCTATAAGTTCGACTATGTAGTGGTGCCGCGTCCCATCCGGTTTGGCGCTTGAACACCCATCAGCTTCTTGAAGACGAAAATAGACGCTAGATAAATTAGTTAAAAACGAACACTTGCACAGATGAATGTTAATAAGATATTTTGACCCTCAGTAGACCCAATAAAAGATCAATTCCCTTTTATTGCCACAGTCTCGTACCACGAGCAATCGACGTGTTAGCAGAAAAGTATACAGCCCAATCAAAGAGTTTTGGGGATCGCACTCTATCAGTAAAGGTTTTCACCGATCGAATTCGCCATAAATCCAACTCTTGGGGAATAGATGGCGGTATGCTGGGAGGGGAGTTAAGCGATTAGACCGAGTAACTGATGAACAGGAAGCTGATGCCGGATGAAGCATCTAAACGAGTCTTGGGAGGGGGGGGGTGGCGGTGGACGATTGGAAAGGTAGAGAGAGCTTGCTCGTGGTCAAAATGCAGCTGAGGGGAGATTACTGCTGTTTGCTGGAGATTAACAGAGTGACGGGCCGCCAGTTTGAGCACCCCCGTAAATCAGTACGGACTGCCATGCAGCGGCTATGTTCCCCTTTGTGCCTGACAGCATGAAATGACCAAGGTGGCATTCTAGGTCACGTGATCCCTGGCGAACCCGATGGTGTTGACATAGCACAGCCAGGGCCGACGAGAGGCCCATCACGAGGGCCGTAAATCTGGAACAGATGCCGGAATTCCTGAAGTCTGTTTTGTGGGGAGCCGTTGAGGACAGTAGCTGTAGCCATAATATAACGGCCTACTGGTGAAGGTACGCAGTCAAAGACTTTGAAAAGCATCATCTTAAGTACGTTTTGTCATAGTACTGGAAAAAGTAACTTAAGAATTCAAAATGAAACACGTTGTTTCAAAACAGACAAAGGAATGTAGACCATCAAATATTTTCTATTTGCTGAATACGCGCGCGCGTGTGTGTTTGTGTTACAGAGGTACAAAACTCCTCAAATCACTAACACGAGCCAGTACTCACAATCTCATACTAACACATTCGTCGTGTCATTTTGGCGGAATAAAGAAGAGAAAACACAAGTGTTAAAACTAATGTAAAGGCAAAACATAAAAAGACAAACAGCTTTTCGAAGCATTTGTAGCTTCGTGGGCGGGGGGGGGGGAGCGGCGGAGGGGCATGCTTGGTAAACAGCTTACTGTCACCACGCTTCCACACACCGGCATCTCCTGATCTGATGGTCGTTGCTATTTCGGTGTGTTAATTTGCCCACGTGCACATTATGGGACCAGAACCGTCACATTACTGTGGCACACACGTACACTGTAGTTACATCGTACACTACACAGTTGCAGTTGTATTCTTCATTCTCAAAGGCCAAAGGGTGTGTCAGTCTAGGGCTGTGGTGATTAGTTAGCGCTATTCATTTGAAAATAATCAACGCAAATTCTATCTCCGCTCCATCTCTGCGTCTGAATTACGGTAGGAGGATATCAGGTATTGAGGGTTGTTTTATCGAGAATATCTTCTAAACAACGTACTGAAATTAACTGTTTGGCTATAAACGAGCTGCATGTCGCTTGCAACGGGTCGGAACAAAGCGTTGTTTGTTACAGCACAGCAGAAATATGCGTATTACAGGTGACAATAAAACAAAAATATGCGTATTATAGAAGATGACAAAACAAAAATATTCGTAAAGTGAAAATAAAACAAACATATGCATATTATAAAAGGTGACGAAAAATGCGTATTATAGAAGGTGACAATAATTCACAGAAACATGCCATGTTTGATGTGTGTGAGGATACAAAATAGTTTGCTTTCATTAAGAAGTTTCTACTGACATGACAGAGTGGTAAGTTGTTTGAAATGAACTTAAAGTGACGTGCATTAGTCGAATAAAATGTCATAAAGTACAGACTGGAACAGACACGAAGTCTGACACCACACCTGACATTGACAGAAGACTATTGTTATTCGACCTCAGAGTAAAAACAACTTCGACTTTTCTCTCCAGATGCCGTCCCTCGGACCCCGCTGCATTCACCGACCTTTGACCCCACCTGCTTGTGTGGCTGCACGCTGATGGCGCAGTCGGGTGAGATCATCGCTAGCGGCCGCTGTCAGGGGCTGGCTACCTGGGTCATCGCGGCAGGCGGACCGGGCCAGGTGACCTTGACATTTCGCTACTTTGGCCTCTTACCTGGCCGGCAGTGGGTCAAAGTTCGGGACGGGCAGGAAGAGGAGGATGAGTTGCTGTACTTTTCGCAGCACCAGGCACAGCCACCTGACCTCAGGTCATCCCAGCACGCGCTGCGCGTGGAGCTGATGACTGTAACCCCACCAGGGTCGTCAGCAGATGACGAATACGTCTTTCCTGAGAACGCCACCTTCCCCGTCCACGTTCATGGCTTCATAGCATCTTACAGCATTAGAGGTGAGCGCGCCTTTCCTCAGACAACGATGCTGTCACATGCCACCACCTTCCCAGCCGCACGTCAATCACTCATCACGTGACCAGGGGTATGTGGGCGTGTTCGTTCTCACCGACCAACACAGGACAGAAAACACGAGACAGCGTAGATGATAAAAAGGACCCGCCGATTTATTACCTGCATCTCGCAACCTCACTGATTCACGTGCACACGAATCTAACTCCTTAACTCCTTTTTCTTCTACGATATGTCGAGAAACCATTCAATCTATAAAACAGTAAACATTACCAAGATCCTATGATAATTCCACAAAGTGTTTTCACAATCCAATCTTCTCTATTCCGCTATGTCTCTGAACACAGAGAGAAAAAAAACCCCAAAGCATAACATCATACAGTTTTCCGATGGCCTGTGTTTCATTTCATCATCATTACGATCTGAGTCCCTAGCGTTGGAGTATCATCGCTTCCCAAGCTCACAGTAATTCTCAAACAAAGAATTCCCACTCATCCGGTGACACTCTAAGGTGGACGCTTAAATTTGACAGTCCATCGACTTCACTAACGAGTTGCGGTTGAATCATGATAAACATCTATGGTCTGTCTCGTAGACAGTTCCGGTTATCAAACTGAAACATCACCGTCCTTATTAAATTGTAGACACCATCTCAGCACCGCATCAGTTAAAACTAGACAGTTCCGTTTGACAATACCTGCG
Organism: Lanistes nyassanus; assembly: GCA_004794575.1. Taxonomy (NCBI): domain Eukaryota; kingdom Metazoa; phylum Mollusca; class Gastropoda; order Architaenioglossa; family Ampullariidae; genus Lanistes; species Lanistes nyassanus. The sequence goes on along the minus strand of SMGT01003596.1, from coordinate 82,742 downwards.
TGTCCATCCTCGAAACATGTTACCAACGATCCCTTAGAAATTTCCGGTCACACACAGCAGCCGACTGACTGTCCGGTCGCGTCACGTGCAGTTGCAGTCTTGGACGTCTAATGGCTGAGACGGACACAGTCTCACACCAGCCTCCTGGTTCCTCCCCCCAGCTGTCCTCCAAAAGTGCTTTTCTCTTTTGCTCCCTCGTTACTCCACATACAGCAGTTCGTCCGTACACTGTAATCAGCTCCCAACAAAGAAATACTTCGTGCTTGGTCGCAGGGTTTACCAAAAAACAAACAAAAAAAAAGCCGCACACCTTTTCAGCCGTCCAGTCACCGATGGGGCTTTCTCGAGTGTCTAGGCACCTGGCCGCGGGCGACTCTCACTCGTCCCGTAACCTCCGTCTCCCTACTCCGTCGTTGGTCGTCTGCTCACCTACCTCGCAGCGTCTCCACCTCGCTCACTCATTCACTGAGGCGAGTACTGTTTACTGTCGTCTCGCGTCACTGCTTACGGCTTGTCACCCACACACACTCCCGCTCACATCTATATACGCACAGCGCCGTGTCACGTCCGCGACATGTACTTTTCTGTTTTTCACCTCCAGCATTCCTGGCTCCACGGCAGCCGAAGATGCTGACACCTGGTGTTGTGTTGCAGAGCGAGACGCTGCTGGTCTCCCGCCTCCCCTGTACCGTCGCGTGCAGAGCTCCGTGATGCAGAGTGACGTCACCATAGTTGGTATCGTGGTGTGCGCCATGCTGGTGGTGGTGCTGGTGGGCGTGGCCATTGTACAGCGGCTCTACTGGCGCAATCTTCCCAAGTACAACATGGCGGCCACTGAGGAAAGCCCGGCCCACTCCGCCCGGAGCTCCAGTGCCCACAGCAGTCAGCCCTCCAGCCCTGGACCACACGTGCAGGTGGACATGGATATCCCCCTCACAGGTGAATCTTTGGCAGCACTTGATGTAGACCTGTTCTGCTGCTTTGCAAATATTAACAACGCCTGTTAAATGTTTAAACTAAGGCTGCTAGTTCATTACTGTCTGGACGTACGTGGCTCTGCTTCGACATTGGTCCGTGGCACTTTCTGTTGCTGTAGGGTCTAAAGCCATACTTATTAAGTTCTGCATCTTGCTGGAGCCGCTGTTATCGGCGGTGTCGCCTGTATTTTTACGTCACCTGTAACGAGCTTTCTTTGCTGCAGGTGGCGGGCGACGGAAGTCATCGTCGGGTCAGAAGGCAGTCTCACGTACGTCGTCTGTGTCCAGCACCTGCAGCGCGGGACTGAAAAAAATTCGCGCTCGTGCTGACGGCGCAGAGTCGGCGGGGACGTCAAAGGGCGGTGGGGGAGTGTGCAACGGAAGTCCGAAACCGTCGACGCGTGCCTACACCCCCGTCGAGAACCCTTCCCCTCTGGACATCGACCACGACCCTAACGTCTTCCGGTCCAGCCCCATTTTCCGCCAGGTGGCACCTCGCTCTCCCAAGGTGCACCCTCATGGTGCCAGAGCTTCTGTGGACACCCCAAAGTCCCCTGGGACGTCTGTTCCTCTCACCAAGCACGACCTGCTGTCTCGCAAGCGACAGCAGCGGAAGTGCTCCGTGCCTGCCAGCCCCGAGCTGGACAGAGATGTCACGGGGTCATCAGGCTCCGCCTCGGTGTCCAGGAAGACAACGCCAACACTTCCAACCCCGACATCTACCTCCATCTCCATCAGACCCAGGCCCACTCCTGGGTCACTAACGCCGACCAGCAGGACTGAGAACGGCAAAGCGCCGTCTGATTCAAGTCACAGGCCACCCTTCACGCACTCTTCGCGCCAGCATCCCCCGCCCCTCCCGCCACCAGGCAGCACCGTGCACTCCCCTTCCTCGGGGAACCAGTACTCCGTGGGCACATTGCAGTCTCCATCAGATGGGAAAAGGTCCCTGGAAACGTTGAAACCTTTTTCATCAGAACGAAAACGTTCTCCCACAAAGAAGAAACTTTCCTCTGTAGACGAGCTATGTGCTGTGGCGCAGAAGGATTTGTCAACAGAGAAAACGCACTGCCTGGAAAAAGGAAGCCCACAGCAGGAGTGCATTCCATTGACAGACTCCACACACGAACTGCTAGGAGGCCTGGAGTCGGGGGTCTGCGGGTCGCCAGCGAGTGCCGAAACATCTTTCATACAGCCGCGACCCAAGGCCAGGCGCCCCACCTCCCTGACTGAGAGCTACTCACTTGACACCATCCACAGCCGCAGTGGTGCTGTTCGCTCGCCGAGATCTCCACAGCCCTGCAAACTATCAGCCAGCGAGGAGCGCCAGACTTTGCTGCCCAAGCCTGATGGCCAGAGCCCCCGCTCACCCCGCCAGGAGGTCGTGCTGGGGGACCTGGTGTTGCACACCTCCAGCCCGGGCAAGAGCAGCCTGGGGTCACGCAGCACCCGCACTCTGTCGCCGTCACGAAGCATTGCGACGCCGGAGCTGGAGTATGATGACTTTGTGATGGACGACCCTCTGTCCTACTTTGACTATGAAGAAACTTCCAAACTGACATGGCACGGGACAGAAAAACTTAGCAGGTCGTCTCACAGAGACACCTGAGAGGCTCAATGTCTGAAAGATTAAGGAAGAATATCAGGGAAGGAACCAAATATTGGATACATGACTTGGAGAAACAAACTAAAATAGAATTGGGTTTGAAATGTGAAATGTGTGTGTGACAGAGAGAGAATTTGTTACTATGTTAGAATTGGGTTTGAAATGTGAAATGTGTGTGTGGCAGAGAGAATTTGTTACTATGTGAAATGTGTGTGTGACAGAGAGAATTTGTTACTATGTTAGAATTGGGTTTGAAATGAGAAATGTATGACAGAGAGAGAATTTGTTACTATGTGAAATGTGAGAAAGAGAGAGAGAGAATTTGTTATGTTAGAATTGGGTTTGAAATGTGAAATGTGTGTGTGTGAGAGAGAGAGAGAGATAGAGAGAGAGAATTTGTTACTATGTTAGAATTGGGCTTGAAATGTGAAATGTGTGTGTGAGAGAGAGAGAGAGATAGAGCGAGAGAATTTGTTACTATGCTCTCAGCACCAAAGGAGAGGTCATGTCAAAGTGGCCAGCCACATGTAGAGAAGATTCATGTTCTGAAAAAAGATGTAAGCCATCTTCCCTTCATTTAACATGCCTCTATGACATGAAAGACATCACAGTGCATATCAGTGAAGTCCATGAGAACAGTGTCATGACCGACATAGACATACAGGTGCAAAGATAGTCCGTGCCCAGAGTGCAATTCACATGCTGGAAGAATGCAAAGGAAGAAAGTTTTCAGGGACCATGAAGTGTTCGCAGCAAGGCCTGATATCCGAAAATGAACTCCTGGGGCTTGTGCTTAAGGCAGGAGGACAAGATCATTCATAACTGATCCTTGCCTTTTTTTTATTATTATTATAAAACCAGATAAACTTCTCAACAGTTCTATGTTGACTGCCCCCCATCCCCCCACTCACACACACACACACTCTATGGGAACCTCATGACTGTAAGAAGTCAGTAGTGTGTCTGGCTGTCCTAAAGCTCCTACCAATGGTCTTGAAACGCCTGCAGAGCCTGGTTGATGGCCACAATGGTGGCGATGGTAGTCAGCACACTGGACTGTGACGGTGGGTTCAGTGGTTCTTCTCAGACATGCTGCAGTAAATATTAAGGTGACAAAAACTCATCTTAACACAAAGGATGAGCAGTGACCACCAGACTATCAACAGATGAATAGGTTCGCTTGGGGTTTACACAAAGAAGACAGGCATTGCACAAGGTTTTCTCTCACAAGACAGCACAACACCATAAAAATCTTGCTTGTGCAACCGTACATAAAAATAGCAAACCAATGCCTCCACTGGAACAGCATCTGCTGAGTCTGTGTATGGGAGTCTGCAACATGAAGTTGCATTTTCTCACAACCTGTGACCATGTGGTAAGATTACTTTTTTACATGAGCCATTCAAGGTGGTACAAAACTGTTCCATGTCAACTGCTTGGAAACATCGCTGTCAGTAATCCCATTTACAGGTAACTTTTATATGGCCACAGCATCAAAAAGACAGCAAGTTTGTGGACTGACATGAAAGTTGTGTGAACGATGCCCTCAAGATTTTGGCTTTGCATCCATGCTTAAAACGATGCTTTCATCATAGGTTTGGTGTTCTTGTTAGCCTGGCACCATCCTTAACACAGCCAGGTACTTCGTTGTTAGAACTTACTGACATCTTGTATCAATTTTTATTTCACCTGGATTGTATCCTGAAACTCACAGCATCCTCACCATTTAGTTTGTGTTGCTGTCAGTGTCATATGTCACGTCGTTTGTTAGCTATCTCTGGATATCATTTTCCCCTGTGCTGAGTATCGAGATAGCAAATCAATTGTTGCCAGTTGCCACCATACAAACAAGACTGCTTAATGTTGGAATGGCTTCAGCAGCAATCAGGCATCAATACGAGGTGCTGTATTTTATGAAAAATAAATAGTAGCTTGACTGTAAAGCTGGTGTCATGTCAGTGGTGATTTTCACAATATTAAAATTTACTGCTCGTACATGTAATAGTCTTTTATTTTTTAGCTAGTAGCTGAACATTGGTACCTAGAACAGCTATACTTAACACCTCATCAAGCGACCAACTATACTCAAAACCTCATCAAGTATATGTAATCAACTACCCTCAATTTAACAAATTACCAACAACACTTGATGCCCAACCAAATGATTGTAGTTTACACCTCACCAAGTGACCAAATACACGTACATTCAACATCTCAACAACCGACTAAAATTATACTCGATACCCCACCAAGTGATCTCACAAAGTGACCAGCTGTGCTCAAAGCCTCAATAAGTCCATCAGTTGTATGGATGATCGAATCATGAAAAGTACAGGTCTTTCCAAAACAAAAGTTTGAGCTTGACATCTCTGTCAGACAAAGCCAGCCAGAGGGGCAAAGAGTTGAGGAAATTTCCACCATTCTCGTAAGATTTGCTTAATCTCTTGAAAAGGGGTGGGTGTTAACTCTTCGACCCCACAGGGACCCGCAGGCTAAGATACCCCAGAGGCCGCATAAAGGCCGGACAGATTTACACGTTTTAAAAAAAAGATACCCCTTAAAAACTACCAAACTCACAGCAATATATTTTACAGATTTAGAAAGATCTATTCTTCGGCATCACAATGGAAACAATACTTTTAGTTAAAAATATTAAATACTACTTACTATTTGGTGCCGAATACAGTCACTCTTTGAACACACAAGAAACGAAACACGCGTAGCCAGTGTGAACGACGGAAGTAAACTGGCCAGCGGCTACACTAAACCTCGTCTCGCAAGCCAAAACTGTTTCCGAAACTCATTTAGACAGTGCAGGGGAAACAACCGATGATGGAGCTTTACAACGATACAAAGTTTACTTCCCTTATACAGTTAAATGCGTCGCTGCAAGTTTTTGAATCTGTCGGATGGTTTCAACCTGCGCAGCCTCTACGGTCAGTCGGCCGTCGGTTGAAATCCGCCTGCGGTGTCGCCAAAGAGTTAAAGGCTTGCTCTAACGTCTGCATGGAGCTCATCCCAGGCTTGCTCACTGGCCATCATGTCTGGCAAATTTGCTGACATGGCAAAGTGTTGACATATTTAGCCTGAAAATCCATTTGGACGATGTTTTGACAAAATAGTTGAATCTCTCACTGACAGACCTCACTGCTGGGATTCTCTTCATTACTTCAGTCGTATCTGAAGGGTTCATTTGCTGGCACACAAAGGCAGCACTGCTTAATCACAGCATCTCTTTGGCCCTGTGGAGCTTACAGCCTAGTCTGATAGATGGTCGAACTGTTTATGTGACTGTGGCAGAAGTCCAACATTTTTCATTGTGTTCCTGTTAAATAAAACATTAACACTGTAATATGCCACCCCACCCAAAAAATCCCCACCCACACACAAAATAAATATAAGGTCAAGACATTCTTCATTTTTTCCACCATCTCTGCATTAAATGTCTGAAAAAGAAGAACAACAAAAAGAAACATTTTTTTAAAATTTACTTTGCCATCACCTCATCTCTTGCAAAGTTTTATCTTCTAACTTTAACATTAACATCTTCAAGTTTCTGCAGTCTTTTTCTTTACTGGAAGAAGTAATGTCTGAACTCTCCATCTCAAAGATACTCTTCAGATATTTTGAAATTATATTAGACTGGGTAAAATTTCTAAGTAGTTTAGGTAATTATTTTAATTCAATATCTCATGGCAGATACATGGGTACACATTTGTAGACCATCGTGATGAATTCATATCAGAATATCACTTTGATTCACATAAAATTCTTTGCATCCTGTCTCTTGTGCACAGATCACCACAACATAACCTGAAACCAAAGTCCAGTCTTCTCTGCAAACTGAGCTGCTGAATCACGCCAGTTATCCAACAACTTTTATTCATACAGCTCAGTCACAAGTCTGCACCAAAGCCAGAGGTGCTGGTGTTCTCTTTGTTTTCATCACTGTCATTGTCACTGATGCTGACATGTGACGTGTCAGTGGCCTGCAAACTGCTGTCTTGCATCATCCAGCTCTCTTCCTTATCCCTCTCCTCCTCTTCTTCATCATCCTCTTCTGCCTCCATCAGAAACAGCCGAACGCGGCGCCGGGACTGGAACAAAACAGTGGCTGTTTTGCGGGAGCCGCTGACGGCAAGAGAGTGTGCTTTCATATGCTGCAAGTGCTGCACTGAATTGGCAGGCAGCAGATGACCAAGAGCTGTGTGCTGCAGGCCTGCTGCAGTGATGATATTCTCTGTGGTGGGTATGGTGCAGTAAGCTGATGTACTGATAGACAGTATGGGAAACTGCACCAGCGCAGGTCGACCATCAGGCGTGTCTTCCTGGAATCGTCATCAAATGTACTTTACTCAATATCTTCTGTGATGCAAAAGATGTGGCAACGCTATGACATTCAAGCTCAGGCTAACAACAATACAGTCACCCTAACCTGAGTCTATTTCAAATGCAGCTGGACCCAGTTGCCCTGCTGAGGTGTAACTAATCCATCACTAGTCCTGACTAAACCCCCTATGCCAGTACACCTACTCTTCAGATTTATGCCTGTTGCACTTGTTAGAACCATGTCCAGGACTAGCTATGTTTTGCCAAACTATGTTTTACCTCAGTTAAAGTAAAACTCACAAAGACTATAATACTGAAACAAAATTTTGCGAAATCATTTCGTTTATGATCAAAATATTGTCCAAATACTCTGACTTTTTTCACTTAAAAAAAAACACGTTCTACTTTTTGGCAGACAATCTAGGGTAAAATTAGGACATACCATGGTAATCTAAGCTTACATTTTCAACGTAGAAAGCAAACGTTTCTTGGGAAATGTGGATTCTAGCATACTTCGGCACTGCCATTTTTTTAATGAAAAGTGCTGCTAGAGACAGGCGAGTTTAAACCAGTTTTTTTTACCAGACCATACAGCATCTTATTTTAGTAACAGTGATAGCAGGGCAGGGGAGTGAGGGCCGGAAACTTTTTTTTTTGAGTCTTCTCTCAGAAAGCAGTCAGGTGGTGCACTGGTTAGCACTTCCTACAGAGAAAGTGATAATCAAAGACCCCAGCTTCAGATCTAATTTCTAGCACATATATTTTGTCTGTTTTAACTATCGATTACCTGCTTTGCTGCTGGCTCAGCATAAACTACAAAACCACCCAACCTCTAAGACTGGTCCATGGGAAGCAACTGCAACCTACTTTACAAATACTTTTAGAGGAACTGGATTGTGCAACAGAACACTTCTGCACTTGCAAATTCCATGGTACATCATGACCAGATCAAACAGAAGTCCCTCGTTCTGGGTGGGTGGGTGGGGAAAAGGATAGTTCTACCAATACAGCTAAAAACTAGGGAGTGGAAGGTTGCTGGTTCAAACACAGGAATGGCTAAGGATTATATCATGTAGTTTAACAATTGTGCAGACTCCATTCAGTCATTCTCCCAAACGTTAAACTGTCTCTTCGCATGTGGCATTTCACTACAGCCGTCAGTCTGGTGGTTCTTTTAGTGCACAGGTTAGTAAAAGACCTCTCCCACCATAGTGCAAAATGCCCTTGAGGTAGAAGCACATCTGTCTAAAATCACCTACCTGCCTCTTTCATTCCTTTATTTAGGAAAAGGGGATCAAGTTTTCGCAATTTTATATTTTAATAACATTTTTAGATCAGTACATCTCAGTGACCAGATTGCTTCTGGGCATCTGATCTTGACATCAAGCAAGCATTCTGCCCTTGGTGCAATCCACAAAAGATGTATCATATAATACCTGTAGAAGTAGAGACAAAGTCTTCTGGTCATATGCAGCAAGGTCCAAGATTACATATTTTGCTGCTGGTCGGTCTGACTGGGCCAGAAGGTCCATGTCTCCTGTTGTTACAGCAACCAGACTGTCTTGGCCTCCTACCTGTGACAGCCAAGCTCACTACTAATATTGATCCATTTCACAGTCACAGAATACTTATACTAGTCACAAACACAGATATTTACAATTACATTTATTCAAACATTTGATGAAGCATGCGGTTACTTCAGTCAATTCTCACAAAATGGCAGCCTGTCTTTACTCACAGTCGTATGATATTCGATGGTTTTGAAAACTTTTAAAAATAAACCCAAACAATACGAACTTCCTTTACAGATTACATAGACCAAAAACTTCAGAAACGCAAGACTGTCCTTCCCTGAGCAATTCTATTTCGTTTTTGAGTTTGTGGCTCCTTAAAAATACACCTGAAGAGTTGTGAGCAAACTATACCGTATTTAGCCAAAGTCCATCCTAACAATAAATTAGTGATCGTGTCACTCAATAATCACAGTGTTCACGCTACATGAAATAACTGAAAAAAGGCTATCACACTCTAATTGTCCTTTACATCCACTGGCATTAGTTTCAGCATTTGGTGTTTTCAGATCAGCTATTTTACTTACAACATATTTTCCAAACTTTTCATAGCCACAATTTGCCTTTTTGAACACTACATTGACTTTCAGCAGGAACGTCACATTGACTAATGGTCTCTCACAAATTGCACCATTTGCACTCACAGTCACAATGATCCTTTTTATGCTAATAAGAAATAACTACAGAGAGAATCAGGCATGAGAATTTATCGAATCATTCCTTTTCTGCCTTGTAGTTTTGAGTAACAAAAAGATCAGTTTAAACTACACAAACTGCTTACTTTGGTACTGCATCCAGCCTATGGACCAAATAAACTGAATCGATATGATTTGATAAAGATTTTATCATGCTAAAATTCCACTGAATGGTTGTTCAAAAACATGTTTTACACAAGCTTACATTGCCTGAATCCGTAGCCTGGCGAAGGATGTAAAACACATCACTAGGTTGGAAACTTGCAGTGAACGCAGCGATGGACTGGTGGGCTCTTGAGTCTGTGAACTGGCACACCCGAGGATGTCGATGGGGATGTGGGTGGCCCACAGCCGCCTCACTGGTGGTGAGTGTGTACAGGTGGTAGATGACGGTGCAGCCCAGCATTGGCCTGATGACCTCTGCTGGATGCTGGAAATGCAACAGGTGTCAGTCTTATTACTTAAGTTAATCTGACATTCTCATTTAGTTGCAGAAAAAAAACCCCAGATCCTTGTAATGTCAGTTAGAAACGGGGTAGTGGAAATAAAAGAATGCCTTCAATCTGTAAATAGCATGCTGTGATTTTCACTAATCCTAACCATCCATCCAGTCAGTAAAATCAACAAGCCGTCAGCCACCAATACCTGCAAAGCATGCTGCACTGCCTGCTCCATTGCATCCTGTAGCTGCAGTAATGACTTGTTACTGGGTGTTGGATACAGGTAGTGGCTTTCGGACAAGGCTGGTGATGTATGAACAAACTGCACCCAGGGATTTTCGGTCATGTGTGATGGGTGAGTCAAGTCTTCGCGCTTGAGGTACTGACCAACTTTTTCCAGCTTGAAGCCAGGCCGACCCTCCTTGGCCAGTAATAAAGAGGCAGACTTTTCCCTACAAAATTCATCCAAAAACAAGGAGCTCTCCTCTGGAACAAAGTGGCTGAAATTGTCTCTCAGAAATTCAGCAACAAAGCTCACCTCATGTTGAGTCATCTTGCTTAGTTCTGAAGGAATCTCTTCTTTAGACAGCCGCAGAATTACTACGTACAGCCACCGGAAGAATGCCTTGAAGTTCTTAATGCTACTATCAATGACTTGCTGGAGATCATATGAGCTAATTACCAGTGAACCTGCAGCTTTAACTGCTTCCTGAATGGAATCTGCCTCAAGCCCAAGGATTCCAAAACGGTCCTGCCACTGGGCCATACCCTGCAGGTGTGTTAAATGAAAGACCAGAGCCTGGCTGGCAGTCTGTAAATGTTTGACCACCAGTTTCTGAATATTTGAGTACGAGGTTTCAATAGAAAACCCCAATTTCTTGAGGCCCTTCTCAGTCAGTTCATGGAGAAGGAAGTTCTGTAACTCTGGACTTGGGGTTCCAAACAGCAACAATTCCAAGAAGTCATTGGACACTGTTCCTTGTCCAGACCGACACTTCTCCTCTGCAAACTTTAGAAGCTTAGCATCCATCTCCGTAAGAATGTCTTCCCATGCCTCTAACATCTGAGTCACAGTTGTCTGTACGTGCTCAATCAGCATGAGCACCTGCCCATACTGCAAAGCCATAAGCCGAATCTCTTTATGTCTCGCCCTCAAAATTTTGGTGTCAAAGGTTAAAAGGTAGTAGTCAATTTCATCTGACTCGTCGGATGTTGATTCAACCACAAATGACAGGGAGCACAGATCTTCGGTTATCATGGCTGAACATACTCGTCGTTCCTGTGATCCATCCTGAATCACAAATGCAACTGAGGCTACTTTGAAAATTCCATAGGCAAGAAGATGCACAACGTCCCTGTTAGTACCAACCACCAAAATGTTCAGCTCTTTTTGATCTTTCAGTTTCTTAGCGTCCTCAACTACTTCTTCTGAGGCACTTTTGGACACAGAACCCTCATTAAGATGCTTGTTTAATGGCTGAACTTTAGGCAAGAACTGGGCAGAACTGTCTTCCTTGTAAGGCTCTGCCGTCCATGAGCTGCCGTCTGTGAAATACTGTGCGATCCAATTCATGCAGGTTATTTCCCCATCCACGTCCGAACTGTGCAGCACCTCTCCCTTCTCCACGTCGCAGAGCCTGAGTTTCCCTGACATGTACCCCACGGCCAAGACTTTGCCGTCTGGGCGCCAGGCCAGGCCACCCACCTTTTCTCCTTCTCCCAGCGATGGAAGCGTCCACACTTTCTGCCAGGAGAGGCGGTGCAGAACCACCTCGCCATGCGAATTGGCCAAGGCGATCAAGTCCAGCTTAGGAGACCAAAGCATCATATCCACCTCAGCAGGTACATGCTTTTCGTCAACTAGCTTGAAAGATTCTTCAGGCATTGTAAACTTATCTCTCAGATTTGGTCTTTTAATCCTTAACGCATTTGTTAATTTCAATCCGACTGACACTTTGTAATAACTGTTCAGATCGGAGAACTATTTACTGACTTTCAAAACACAATCACTGAATCAGCCTAAGACGGTACGGTAGCACCAGCAGTCTCTTCGCGCGCTGATCTCGCGTGAGAGCGATAGTTAGAAAATAGGCTTATCTCCCTTGACTAGAAGGATATACAGTGCTCTGCAAAGCAAAAATAAACAATTCCCCGTTCAGTTATTGCAGTGTGAATGTATGTGGGTGTGTTGGTATTACTTCTGACAGTTACACTTAAAGAAGATAATGAGCAAAGCAGAAAAATTGACAAGCGACTGTAGGCAGCGGAGAGAAGTTCCGGTATTATGTCTACGTAGACAGTGGTTAGTCTGTTGGCTTTAGCTACCTAAAATGAGGTGGTTCGAACCTTGTGTTTCCTCCCCCATCCACCCACCCCCACAAAGATTTTTAAAACTTTGTTGGGGAGTGAGGTAGGGAAAGGTAGTGGGTGGGGTTGGTTAGGGTTTCGGCTTGTGATGACGTCTTCTCTAACCCCGCCATGTTTGCACCGGAACTTCTCTCCGCTGCCTACAGTCGCAAGTAGGCTTCTAGCACATCACGATGGTGAAGCGGATGGCCGAGTGGTAAAAGCCCTGACCTCCGAACACGAAGGCACTGGTTCAATACCCGTGCGCCGCACCACACTTTTCCCCTCCCCCACCGAGTTGACCCAGCTGGGGAGTAGGGTCTCATATACACACCTACTCCCTTACGTAAGGGGCGCCCTACAACCAAAAGGTCACGGGACAACTGTTACCATAGGATCCTGAGTGTGACTGTTCATCATCCTGATTTATCAGGTCCGTGCTGTTAAATGAGATAGACATTCAATACTGTTAATTTCTATTAAGCGGCTAGTATTTCGGGATAATGCACCCGCAGACAGCACGGCGCTTGGTCTACAGCGGCCTACTTTATTCTCCTTCCCCCAGGTGAAAGTAGACCACTGGTCCATTTACAGTCTACTTGTAACTCTCTTTTTGTTTGCATATTGTCTCTTTCAGTCCTTATATCTATTGAAGGGGTTTTGCCACCACCACCCCCCCAAAAAAACCCCCATCTACTTTGTTTTTGTCCTTGGTTCAGTAACTTATAGTCCACACTCTGTCGTCTGCTACAGGTCCTTTCGGTCTAGGCTCAGAACACCGAGTCTACCTGCCAGCATATCATGGTCGGTAAACTGACCGGAGAACAAAATCACCCCACAAACAAAATCTCGACGCTAATCACTTTGCGTACAGACTTTATTTTGTCTCACAACCTTCCGATCAACTGATCAGCATGTGCTCTCTCTCTCTCTCTGGACGCTATGGTCAAAACTCGAAGGTAAATTTTTCTCTTTAAGGCAATGAGAATTAATTTTTCTGTTTTCATGCTTGTGCAGGGCTAAAATTCCGGAAGGACTTTTAGCCCTACATTCTTCGTGCATCATGCAGGGGTATTTTCTCGCTAAAAGTAACATGTATCTGACGTCAGGCCACATATAACGACCATAACAGTTACAACATCATAATAAACACCGGTCCCATGATGCACTTTTGCCGGAAGAGCTGTTGCATGCGCACATTTTCGCTTCCAGATGGTAGAGGCTGGAGAGTAAGATCAACAACAGAGAGAGAAAGAGCAAAGAGGAAAGGCGACAGAAGAAGAAAAAGAACACAAATCCAAACGTTGTACCTGAATCGTTGTGGTCCCACATTTGTTGTGATCAACATATTTTGGGGTAACGATAGACCAGTTTCAACATGGGAAAACCTAAAAAGGGAAAGAAGGGACAAGATGACATGTAAGTACTAAGTAAATCACGTCTACTTAATATATAATCTAGGAAAAAAGTACTTCAGCTGTTGATAATCTCTTGAAGAGTGCAGTAAAACTGTAAGTTCCACGTAGTATAACCACCCATTTATATATATATGTATTGCTCATTTAATCAAGCTTCGTGGTATGAAGTGCCAAGTGGTGTGTCTTTTGTAGTTTGTAAAAAGAACTATTGTATATCAGTATCGCAATGAATATCACTGGTGTATCCGTAATATGTCCTGTGTAAACTGTAAGCCTTTGAAGTTTCATAACTGCGATTTACATTTTATAATGATCATGTTGCAGTGAGTAGGTTGTTTATTCTGAGAATCATGCTGTGTATAATATGACATTACTACAATGTAGCATGTCAAATAAACGTTTGTGTAACCCCCCCCCCCCATCCCACTGAATATGAATCTTTCCGTAAGTTATTTTACAAGCCTTCACCTTCTTAATCTTTCCTTATAATCCAGTGGGTCAACAGCTAGGAACTTATTTCATGACTGTAATGTAGTACACCCCTAATGAATATTCACCTTAGTAAAAAAAATTTAGAATTTGATGCCTCAGTTAAAATGGCTTAATAGACAGTCCCACATCTGACTTTTCTGGCCAGTTTCTTAATTTATCTCATTTGTTTTCTTGAAAATCATCCCATTTCAAATGACTAATGCCTCATGTTTTTCTAGTGATTAATTCCTAAAACTTTGGGTACTCCAATATTAGAGTGTAATATCTAACATCATTATTGAATTTCCCCATGCAGGAGTGATGAGGAGTTCAGTCAGAATACTGGAGCCAGCACCAAAATGGTTGAAAATGAATCAGATTCAACAAATCAAGCAGCAACAAAGAAAAAAAAGGGAAAGAAACATCGAAAAGATGAGGACTTGTAAGCCTAGCCATGGTCTTTTGCTGGTATACAGATGTTGTCATAGGTTTTTTTGCAGATGATAAATCAGAATCTTGATATTGCATTTGCTGTGACAAAAATGAGTCTGTTTAGTCTTCTGTTGCTGTTGTTGGAATACACATTACATAGTTCCTTACTGTCACAGGGAAGACATAGAGGCCGAGATTGCAGGTATGTCCCTTGAGATGAACAAGGGAAGTAAACAGACAGATGAAGACGTGGTTCCTGCACCTCATAAAAAGAAAGTAAGATTCACAATTAGTTAATTTCCTGCTTAGTGCATTCTTGTTTGTTGGTGTGTGTATATATATATATATATTTATTATTTTTGCATGGTGGCTTTTAAATGTCATTCTTTGTTGGCTGCACAGAATCCTAGTCTATGTGCTGGCTGCAGAACATTCTGCTTACCTGTGAAATAGATTGCCGTTATTGTTTTCTTGTGTACATGCTGAACAGAACTGTTACAGGAGAAGAAGAAAAAGGTGCAAGAGGAGGAAGAGGAGGATGAGGAGATGGCCACAACAGCAAAACCACCTGTGGCACGCTTTCAGCTGCTGGAAATGATAGATGATGCTGATAGTGGTGACGGGAAGGAAAGTGATGAGGAAAAGGCAAAGGTCAGGTTGTATTTTATGAATTTATAGTCCAGCTTGTTGTTAAGTAATTAGGAATAATTATTAAGTAATTGTGTTATTATTCAATAACATTCTGATCCAGGGTTATGATCCATGTGTATGGTGAAGCATGGACAATAAGCTGGTATGAAGAGTGGTCGTGGCTCAAACTTCTGATTGTTACTGGTCGTAGTATTTACTTGTGGCCTGCTGATGGGGTTCTTCTGTGTATTTAGGCTGTTTACATAATGCATTGTGTTAACTATTTGCCTGAGAATCAGCATGATGTGCATAGGTCATTTGTGAATGCTTCTGGCAATTGTCTAATCATATGCATTGTCAGCTTGATATTTGACATAGCAGGATTACTCAGTGCCCCAGCATTACGTAGCTGCTTGATTAAACATCAAGTGGAATCCAGCTTGATCGGATTATGGACATTATAAATGACATATAGCCATAATAAATGGTATAAATTCTATGTGCCTCATTGTCTGTAGAGGAAGGGAGTACTTGTTAAGGTTTAAGAACAGGTAAGATGCAGCCTCACTCTCTTTTCGTTCATGCTTGATTGGTAATACAAAGTGTTGGCATTTTGACTGGCTGAGTTGTTGGAGCTGTCTTGGGAAGATTCAGTAATGATACACTGATTCAGTTTTATTCTATTTTTAGGGAGGGGGGGTGGTCCTGGAGACTGTCGGAGATGCTGAGATGAGCCATGGAAAGAAGGAGAAGAAAAAGAAGAAAGGAAAGGAAAAGGCCAAGACAGCAGAAGAGGAAGACGTCGATGCAATCTTGGCTGAGCTGAATGAGCCCAGCAGTAAAAAGAAGGGGAAGAAAGAGAAAGGTGGCAAGGAGGGGGTGGGCGATGCTGCCTCGGCAGAACCAAATGAAGTTAGCGACAAACAGAAGGGAAAGAAAGGAAAGCCAACAGATGCAAAGGAAGAGGTGTTGCAGACGTCACCTGAAGATGAGCCTCAAGTGGGGGCCACAGAAGTCAAGAAATCGGAGCCCAAAGTTGTTACAATTGACGACTTTGAGTCTGATGAAGAAGACGGTAAAAAGAAAAGAAAGAAAAAGGGGAAAAAGGAGGTACAGGAAGAGGAAGCAGAAGGGGAAGAAGAAGAAAATGAAGGAGGAACAGTAAAAACTGCTGCTCAAAAGAAGAAAGAGAAGAAGGAGAGAGAACGCCTAAAAAAATTACAGGTAAGTGTTATTGCTGAAAAGCAGTTCCTTTTGCTTTTGTTTATTCTTCATGTTTCTCAGAATTGGACATGGCAGACATTGTGGACATTGCTGACTTTTGAGGGCCTGGGTGCTTTCCTACACTTTAGACACAAACCTGGAGATGTACAAACAGCTGTCATTTTAGACACGGTGTCTTTATTGCACAAAGACCTGGTTTTTGCACAGATAGTCGTAATCCTCTTTGCCTTCAGTGATCTGGCTGATCTTTTGTCAAGATGAGGCAGTATGATCCAATTCTTACTTGTGCTGGTGTAAGGGATTGGAGAACATTAAATGTTTGCTGAAGAACAGGAAACTTGCAGACAGGCTGAGATTTTAACCCTATATTTTAATTTCCCGTAACAGCAAAAGCAGAAACAGCAGAAAAAAGATGCAGGAGTACCAGAAGATGGGGAGGTCAAGAGCAGTAAGCAGGAACTTGCATCCACTGTGGAGACAGCACAAAACGAGACTGAAAAAGGTAGATTTCTTCATTTGATAAGACCTTGAGATGCTGACCTTGTCACATTGACTCTTTATATTTGGCACTATCATGATGCATCTGCTTGGCTGTATCAGCAATTGTTTCTGACATCTTAAATGCATATTTTTTTGAACTCCTGGTGTTATTAAAAATGATTTTTCAATTATCAAAATTCCTGTTTGAACAACTGTGGAACAAAAAAAAAAACAGTTACTTCTGTTTGACCAGTTCAATTTATATGTGGTAGTATTTTGTCAAAAGCATAGATGTATGATGATCAATGTCAGAGGAACACAACTGGGTGATATACATGAAAGTTGTCCATATGCAAAGAGACATGGACCAGTTATGGCCTGAAATGGGAATCAACACCTCAACCCTGATGATTTAATTGTGCCCCCTTAAAAATGGTATGTTTGTTTGATCAAGACATCAAAATGGAAACCCTTGGACAAAAATGTGCAGCTCTTTTTTGGCATTAAAAATCTGATACATTGTACAACTTAAAATTCTCAGTGATTTCAGATTAAGCCTGCTGCTGAGACCCCTGCCACAAGTAGTGCCGATCACCATGGGTTCTTAAAAGGCATCTAAATATATTACAACCTACCAAGTGGCTGGTGCTTTTTAGACTTTCCCAAAATTTGAATGAAGGGCTTCCTTTTTTTGGCCATGGGATATAAGTATTCAAACATTGGCATTGTCACCTGGCCACACACATGCATGCACACACAAAAGGTTGAAATAGAGACTTTCTATGGGTGTCTCATTTATTGTATTACTTGGATGTGTTCCAAGCTTTCCCATAGGGCTTGACAATTTAAACAATTTTCTGTTCCACAGTTGTGTCAGAGGATTAACCTTGAACCTTTTCCTTGAACATGTAAAATGAATGGCTCAGTTTGTTGGAGTGGCATTGTGCATTTACTTTTTGTGAGGCCTGCTTGACAATAATAAATTGTATGACTGTACATGGTTCATTTGCAAGTGTTTGTCAGCTGTATACTTCCTTTACTAATACTTGGTTGACCCATGTCAAATATGGAACAGGATAACTTTCAGTATGGTCTTCCATACAGCCAAAGCACGATCCCTCAGGATGTTAATATTATTATTTATATCAGAGCTAAAAAAAACAAAAACCTGCATGCAAACAAATCAAGCACAACCATGCACACACAGAATGCCTGCATATCAGTTTGGAAATTAGCTACCTAGCTGTTTCCTAAAAAATAGAAGCATTGCTGTGGTGCTGCAGCCTGTTTACCTGTTTGTGTGTAAGCTTTGTGTGATTGTTGTTGTCTGCAGGAGGGGCAGAGACTGACAGCGAAGAGGAGGGAGAAAAGGAAGGGAAAAAGAAGAAAAAGAAAAAGGGCGAGAAAGAAAAAGAGGCGAAGCCTAAAATTAATAAAAGAGTAAGTAGTGTATAGTCTGCCCACAGAAAAGAGGCCTGTCTCCTCATTTTGAAGTTCTGCATACATACATAAATGCATGCATACATGTATTTTCTATTGTTTTTGTTGTTTACAGCTTTACTGATGAAGCTGCAGAGGCATGACAGCAGTTTTTTTTAAATTCTGTAACAGGATAGTAATGTGTTAAATCTGCCCGTTTTTTTATTTTTTATTTTTTTGTTATCTGAAGAACTTTTTAATCTTCATTTTTAAGCCAAACACCAATGTAGATCAGTTTTACAGTTTAGATCATTTCTATGACTGTCATATTATTACATTTCCAAAAACAATTTCAGTGCCAGCATGTGATCTGCTTTTTTTCTTCCCCCCCCCCNNCCCCCCCCCCCCCCCCCCCCGCCCTTGGGAATGCTTGAAGAGAACAGGAGTTTCATGTGTGTTTTCAGTGGCCAGCAAAGCCAAACCACATAGACTTATTTAGTCAAATGTCTCCTTGCCAAAGAAAGACACTGCCTATTTCAAAGATGTACTATGGCCACGTCTTGGAGGGCCTTGCAGGAATTATGTAGTAGGCTTCACTGCAGTCAGGGCATTGAAACATCTTGCTTATTTTGTCATAGGTTATGCTGCAGTCTCAGCATTGAAAAATCTGCCTTATTTTGTAGTATGTTATGCTGGAATCAGGTCACTGAAAACATCTGCCCAGTAAGTAGGCCATGCACCAGTCAAGGCAATGAAATATCTGGCTTATTATTTTTATTATTTTTTTTTTTTTTAGGTTATGCTGCAGTCTGCCTTATTTTCCAGAGTTGCCTTCCTGTTTCTCACTCTACAAGAAGTTACCATACAGCACAAAATGAGGCATTTTGTTTTCACTTATGGTTAAAGCATATGTTTCACCTTGGTGGCAGGCGGCAGCAATAAAAGAACAGTTGGCCAAGATTAAAGAGGAGGAGGAGAGGAAGCGCCGGGAGGAGGAAGAAGCAGAAAGATTGGAGCAAGAAAGAATACAAAAATTGGAGGAGCAGGTTTGAGCCCAAGTTTATTGCTGTCTATGTTACAAATACTCCCGAGGAACAAAATGTATTGATTGGGAAGAATGTCACTTTTCAGTGCTTTGCTGATTAAAATACAAAACGAACAAGTGAAGTGGCATCTAGCCAGTTCGCTGATTATTAGCTGTCTAAATGGTTGATGACTGATAGAAATCCAAACTGACTGTTTCGTGGCTGAACTGGTCTGATGACAGAAGTGTTGAACTAAACACTGAAATTATACGACTTTCTGGAAGCCAGTTGTGGAGAGGGGAAGGAACTGCTTCTCTTTACACACAGGTTACAAATTACAAACATAAGGTGAATACTTGATTTTGCAGACATGCCACATTGAGCAATACAGCAAAACCTGTCTGTAGTGGACCCTTAAATCCGTGGGCATCTCACTGATGCGGACACTTTAGTCCAGCACCGATTGATTTTCGATACAAACCTTAAACAGGTAGCCCCACTGTGATGGCGGTTACCTTTGTAATCGTTATTGATTGGAAAAATATGCAAAAGAAACGTAAAAGGTTTTGAAGATAGCATTCCTGGCTGATGGTTTTGATTTGGACTGGGAAAAAAATTGATCTGCCTACCCTTTTGTTTTTGAAAAAAATGTTGAACATGTCAAGGCAAAGGAAGTTATTCCTTTCAAGACAGTTGCATCTGTGGTACAGCTGTTGCATTGTGATGTACATACGTGTATTGTGCAACACCTACATTTTTTATCTTTTTATTTAAAAAAAGCAACAGATTATACAGATTATAACTTCAGTACTGGGAGTATCTATGAACAACAATGTATTTCACAGAAAATAAAGGAAAGGAAAACAATGCATTGTAAGAGGTCCTTTTTGAAATTCACAGGGGTCCTGTAAAGGTCTTTTAATTTTCTTGAGATGTGCCATCTGTCTGGGGACCTTGTATTCTGATTATTCAAAGACGTTTTGGTCATGTAGACCCTCTGGGAGTTCAGTTCAGTTAATCACAGCATGGTCGTGGTGTCTGTGCAGGCTTTTTGTTACTGTCTTCCTGTGGAGAAGTGGTGGGGGTGGGGGAGGTCAGAGCCCATTAGTCAAAATTGAATGAAAATTGTCCGTGCCACTGGTTTCATTTAACTTTGTTGAACAGCATGAGATTAGCAATTTACATCTACACACATAAGGGTTGTATAGTTTCTCAGTCTGGTCTTAGCAAGGATCTGAATGTGATCACCATCAGCTGCGATCTGTATTCTCATGCTGATCTCGGATGTTCTCAGCACCCTGTGCTTACCTGAGAGAAAAAAACAGTATGTCCACTGTTAGAAATCTGTCTGCAGAAACGCTTGGAAGAAGAACGTCGCCAAAAAAAGAAGCAGAAGAAGAAGGAGCGTGAAGAACGTGCAAAAAAAGAGGGACGGTTCCTGACCGAAAAGCAGAAACAAGATCGCATGCGTCTGAATCAGATGTTGGAGATCATGAAGGAGCAAGGTAAGACTGGTCATGGTGGCCTGATTATTGCCACCAAAGTTGTATCGATAGCGTGATAGTTTGTCCTGATTATTGCCACCAAAGCTGTATCGATAGCATGATAGTTTGTCCTGATTATTGCCACCAAAGCTGTATCGATAGCATGATAGTTTGTCCTGATTATTGCCACCAAAGTTGTATCGATAGCGTGATAGTTTGTCCTGATTATTGCCGCCAAAGTTGTATCGATAGCGTGATAGTTTGTCCTGATTATTGCCGCCAAAGTTGTATTGATAGTGTGATAGTTTGTCCTGATTATTGCCGCCAAAGTTGTATTGATAGCGTGATAGTTTGTCCTGATTATTGCCGCCAAAGTTGTATTGATTACTTGATAGTTTGTCGCTGATAGATTCATTCCGTTTTTTAAAAAATGATTTTCAGCAGTGTTAATGATGTGTCTATACAGGATACTGGGTCAGTACATGTAGGCAGATGTTTCACTAATTGTCAGCATAAAAATGTACACAGGGTAGATTGCACAGACATGCCCTTACAGTCATTACTGTTTCATAGCACACAAAACAGAATATTATCATAATACAAATAAAATAAACAGGTAGACAGAGTTCACTTATCACCAACACTAGGCTTTGAGGTGGCTATCAGAAAGGGGGTTTGTGCTTATCACTTGTCCTGATGCAGGAGCATTTTGATGTGGTCAGCTGTGATTTGTATCATGCTGGCAGCTGCACAGCTGTTGTTATTCTGAGAGTCCATGAGAGTGTAAATGTTAATATAATAACAAATGTTCTGTGATGAGGGCTTTTTGTTAATTGTGAGTATAATACACAGGGGGTGTAGTTCCTAACAAGGAGGAGGTACCAAAGAAAAAACCTGTATACATCAAGAAGAAAAAGGAAGCCCCCACAAAAGGTAAGCGGGCTGCAGGTTTGTTATAATGTTTTATGGATGAGATGAAGATTGTTTGTTTGTTTGTTTGGGTTTTTTTTTTTTTTGCTTTAACCCAGTTGCACCGCATGACTGGTTGCCCAGTCATAGTGTGCACAGTGGTCTCTGACGCTTGACCAAACTTTTAGCCTGCTGTTTTAAAGTTAACAGGTCATGGCTAATGGTCTAAGGTAAAGAACTCTTACATTACAATGCTATATCATTTCTTCATAGGTTACTTCCCGTGGATTATGTGTTTTAAGTGATGTTAAGACTGGTTTTCGACTACCAAGCGAGTGATGAATGGCTGTGAAGTACGTATCCACACGTGCTCTGTCACTTGAAAAATGCTAGATTTACTCTTTGAATTACTGATGAGGAAAATGACATTGTTTTGCAAATTTACAATGATGAAGTGGATGGAGACAACAGCCCTTGTGCCTGAAAGGCCCAAGAGAGTGATTAGGAAGAGAAAAACAACCGAGCACATGGTGTAAACAGCATCAAACAGACTGTATAGTGAATCATGAGGACTTTTTTATTACTTCAGCTTCTGTTGTGTTACAAATTACAGAACTAAGACCAAGAAACAAAGTAAGACATGAGTTTTCTTTGATTATTGATGTTTGCAACCAAGTTTAAATAATGTTTCTATTGTTTTTGGTTACTTTTTTTATGAAGTTTTGAAAAAGCCTGAAAAGTGCGTGTCTATAGGGGAGGCATAAGCTAGGCATATAGCAGACACCTGAATAGTCTGCTATTCAGAGTATGCTAAACTGATGGCTTGTGTAACCCACAGCTTTGAGACTGTATCCCCAAATTTTTTTCTCTTAAAAACTTCTAAAGGTAATTGAAACAAAAATATACTTACTTGGTTCAAACCACACACACACACACACAACTGTTGACTTCAGCTTAGATGCCATTTTGTGGATGTCATTGGTTGTGTGTTCTTGGGTGGTGAAAGCATTACCCATCTAACAAATATTATTGTGATCCTACCAGGGTACTTCCCCTAGACCCCAGCCAGAAAATTTGTCCCTTGCAGCAGTTTAGGAGTCTGTTTGGGCATCCTTCTGTTTACAGTGTGCATTCAGTTAGGTTATGATGCATTCTAAAATTCTGTTTCTTATCACAATACTGTATTATTATTGCATTTTTAGGTATTTTTGTCATGGTTTTACAATTAATAAACAACAAATGAGGACAGAGCGCTTAAATTATCGAAAGATAACTCCAACAAAGGTACTGGCAGCGCTCACACATAGCCGTATGCAGACGCCTGTGCCCTAAAGGGAGCTTACCGTACCTAAACACGTAGCAAAGAGAGGGCCGAAAGAAAGGAACTTGCCATGGGGTTCATCCTTGAGGATCTGCCAAGTTCCTTTCTTTCGGCCCTCTCTTTGCTACGTGTTTAGGTACGGTAAGCTCCCTTTAGGGCACAGGCGTCTGNATACGGCTATGTGTGAGCGCTGCCAGTACCTTTGTTGGAGTTATGGTTTTACAATGTCTACCACTGCTTTTGCCTATTGACAGTATGCGTGTTGGTTGCACACTCAGGTGGATCCAGATGCATGTCATGTTCGTGACCGACATTCTATGTTCATCCTGTGTCTTGCCTAACATCAGTGCAGCTATGCGGACTGCCATGCCCGCTGTTCTACAGTCACGTTCCACTAATGTCCACTCCAAGGTCGGGTCCTCTGGCGGTTCAGTATCCATGACTTTGTAGTTGTTGTGTGATGTCACTGGCCTCTGCCATCCCTGTGTGGCCCTGCCTTAGCTCCCACGTCAGCTGCCTCTGCTCGGTCCTTTGCTTTGCCCTGCTCCTTGCTGGTGTCCATGGTGGGTCCAGATGGCGCCCCTGAGCTTGTTTCTGTGTCCCAGCCTCCTGTGCAGACTTCCACTTCTGCAGTGTGGACTTTGGTGGTGCTACATTGCCTGGCGGTGACGCACGCAGGACTTTGTGGTGAGGGGGGCCTGCAGTGCCTCTTGCGACAGTGCTGTGGGCCTTTTCAGTCCTGCACTGGTAGCTGTGGTGTTGCCGTCTCAACCTTCCTGCCAGCCAGCTGGCAAAATCTCACAGGATTTGTTGGGGAGGGGGGCCTGCAGTGCCACCCGGGCACTGATGTGGGCCCCTCAGTCCTGTGTTAGTGGCTTCCAGCCCTGGCACCACATATCTGCCTCCGCAGGTGTGTTGCAGTTGCATTTCTACGATGCCCTGACTGCTGCTTTCGGAGTGGAAGGAGTGGCCCACTAGCAAAGCTCCTCCGACCCAGGCAGTTCCAGTTGGGGTTGCGATGCACCCGTTTCGCTGGTCGTCCTGCTGCGGTGCACACTTCTGGTGATGTAGCCTCACTCCTCTGTCTCCTCATTCCTCCTTTGTGGACATACCAGGTGAGACAAGAGGCGGAAGTTTCTGTCATCCATGGAGTTTTGTGCAGAAGTTCATGTACTGGGCAGTTGGCACGGGTTTTCGCTGTGCCGTGGGTCTTGAAGCTTCTAGTTTTTGTTTCCACCTGATGGCTAGCTTCCACCTGAACAGCTGCTTCCGCTTATGTCGTTGGGTTTGCCATGGGGTTCACCCTTGTTTTGGTACCCGCTTCCGGTGTGCACACACACCTGGCTACCCACTGGCAGGCATGACTGGTTCCTCCTACCTTCTGGTCACGGCCTCAGGCCTGTCCTTTGTGAAGGCGATCACTTCCGCTTAGCATGACCTGTCATATGCCAACCCTCCTCCCCGCTGGTCTCTTTGGCTTTCAAAAGTCAGCTTGAGTTGCCAGTGAGCTGTGCACATAGGGTGACGCATGGGAGGCCTTACCAGGGTTATGTTTACAAAGTTTTTGTAAGGTACGGAGATTGCTAAATTGAGATTTAGCACTTTGGATCATAATAAGTATTGCTAAAGAAACACAAATGTAGCTAAGAAATTCAGTTTTAGTGTGTCATTATTTAGTTTCTTACTTCCTGTGTCCATGAGATATATTGCATGTTCACATTTATTACAGCTCTGATTGTATTTTCTGGTTATTTTATGTTAGCTTAGGTTCTCTGTGATATTTTCTAAGTAAGATGCCTTACTGTCTTATTTAGACGATGGACCGAAGCCACTTTCACCATCCGAAGAGAAGACGTTGGAAATTGACTCTCCTGTGAGTGAGGAGAACAAGATAGAAAAACTAGAGGAGTCCCCTGAACCAAATGTTGACATCGATCAGGAAGAGGACCAAAAGAGTGATGTGAAGGATGCATGGGATGAAGAGAGTCAGGAGGAAGAGGATGAGGACGAAGAAGAAGAAGCAGGTAAGAGATTGCAGAATGAAGAGCAGGACGACGAGGGAGGTAAACACAAGGTGATGATGACAGTAAAGGATGTGAGTAGCGACAAGAATGATGTGAATAACAAAACTTTGATGTCAGCAAACAACATAAATGCTATCATCACCACAAGATTAAGGAAACTAATTCAAGATAAGAGCAAGGCACTGCTGTGTTGATTTTGGGTAGTGAATCTGGGGAGTGCAGCATTAGCAAGAGATCACAGGGTGATCTGATGATGGGAAATGTTTGCAAAGTGATCTGAGGACTGGCTATGTAAATGTATGTGAGGCCGGGCTGTTTGTAAAGTGATCTGAGGACAGGATGTGTAAATGTAAGTGAGGACGGACTGTTTGTAAAGTGATCTGAGGACAGGATCTGTAAATGTAAGTGAGGATGGGCTGTTTGTAAAGTGATGTGAGGATGGGCTGTTTGTAAAGTGATCTGAGAGTTCACTTTGCAAAGTGATCTGAGGACAGACTGTATTGTGGCTGTGTTGTTTTAGAAGGACCAGAGCAGGAAGGGAAGGCAGCGTCTGTTGTGGATACAAGGCAAAGTGCAGCTCCAGCAGAGGAAGATGGCGATGAGTCAGAGGAAGAGTCTGAAGAGGAATCTGAAGAAGGCGAGGAAAGTTCAGAAACTTCGGAATCTGATGATGAGAGAACTCCAGCTGAACGTGGGAAAGATAAAGTCATGGTGAGATTCAAAATTGGTTGCTGTGGCTGTAATTAGACAGCTTGGTGTTTGTCGCAACTAGAAGTTCTGACACTGATTGTCATACTTGTGGATGGTAAGCTCATAATCTGATTGTGACATCTGCAGTGAGATGGTGGGTACATAATTGCATGACTGGCATGCACTGTTAGGCTCACACAGTGCATAAACAACACTTTCTTGGTATTTAAAATATAGGTGTTTTAACTGCGTTATTTTTGCTAAGAACATTGTGAAAGATTGCCTTTAAAGAACACGTACATTGGTACAGTGAAAGGAGTCTGTCAACCGTAGTCTTCCTTTAATCACAGAAGCGTCATGAAGCGGCAGAGAAGAAGAAAACAACAGAGGTGCTACGTGCAGCTGTAGTTTGTGTGCTGGGCCATGTCGACACAGGCAAGACCAAGATTTTAGACAAGGTACAAGTTAGCAGTATAGTAGTCTGTGTGGGTGTCAGAGAGAGGCCAGTACAGCATAGTCCCTGCTGGGCGCAGTGGTCGCATTGTGCAATGTCATTTTTAGTGATGCTGATGGGGAGCAGGGATAGCCACTGCATGGCTCAGATGTGGGTTTTATGGTGTGTGAGCTGCAGGCTCTCCATGGCCGGCTGTAGGGAAGTTGCAAGACACAGTACCTTAGTTGTTGATCATGGCATGCCCGGAGGTGATGCCAGTCATGATATTGTAGGGAGAGGTGTTCCGAGTGCTGATGGTAATGGCTGGCTGCTGTAGCTTTCTGTGTTGTCTTCCAGCTGAGGCGTACTAATGTCCAGGAAGGTGAAGCAGGAGGCATAACTCAGCAAATTGGAGCCACAAATGTCCCAAAAGATGCTATTCTTGAGAAGACCAAGATGTGCAAGGAGGTGAGCAGGCTTACCAGTCTTGTGGCCATGTTTTAGAGAAAGCTTTCCATTCTGTTACTTGAGGAGATCCCAAAGGAAAACTTGGCATGCATACTTTTGTGGCGAGTCTGATGCAGCATGCTGTTCATGGATCTTGAACACATCTTAAAAAGTAATGCTAAGTATGCTTTTGCTTGGTTTGTCTGCCTGCCTGTCTTGTTTTGAGTGAGGAGTACCTGTATGTCACCATCACAAGACTAAGAGTAGGTGAAATATATAATATAAACCTTTTGCAGTTCATGAAGCAGGAGCTAAAACTCCCAGGACTGCTTATCATTGACACACCTGGACATGAGTCTTTTAGGTAAGCACACCTAATAGGTATTAAATATGATTTGCATTTTTTTAAAAAACCTGTTAATAGTTGTTGTTTTAAAGTATTTTGTCAAAACTTGTTTAGTTCATTGTGGCTCCTGTATTTTTGTAACTACGTGGCAGATGATAACAGAAAATGACTGGAGAACATTAAGATCTGCAATCTTTATTATCCAGACGTGTTTAATTAAAGCAGGGCATGCAAATTTCAGTTACAGAGCAAGTGTTGTTCAGGCTGCAG